>MU771416.1:4913-64445 GCA_026770625.1 Nicotiana glauca | reverse complement strand
TAACTACTAAATGATGGAATATAACTAAAAAGGATCATAGAAATGTTACCCAATAATCTCCTCTTCAAAATCCTCGCAAAATCGCCCTTGCCCGAGCTCAAAATTGATTTTCAAACTTATGAAATTAAACCCTCAATATTTCCTATTTCTGCCCAGGCATTTCCGCTTCTGCGGTCCCGCTTAAGTGGCAAAATAACCGCTTCTGCGGTTTCTCATTAAAGGGGAAAATTCTGCTTCTGCGGACACATGACCGCTCCAGCGGTCCCGCTTCTGCGGAAATATGACCGCTTCTGCAGTCTCTGAGGGGAATCCAAAATTCGCTTCTGCGATTAAGAAACCGCTTCTGCGGCTCCGCTTTTGCGGATAACTGACCGCTTCTGCGGTCTCAGAGGAAAAGGGGCTAACTCGCTTCTGCGGAGCAAAGGCCGCTTCTGCGGTGCCGTCCCAAACCGCAGAAGCGAAAACAACAGAAGCTTGCTGCAATTTTTCCTTCTAACTTCCAAAACTAACCCGTTGAGCATCCGAAATCATCCCGGGACCCCGGGGACCCCAAACAAAAACACCAATACCACCTAATACCTTATGCGAACTTGTACCAATTCTCAAAACACCTCAAACAACTCCGGAAACCCGATTAAATCAAGGATTCAAGCCTAAGAACTTCAAATTCTAACCAAATACGCTTTCGATCAAAAACCTAACCAAACCTCGCCCGAATGACCTGAAATTTTGCACACACATCCCAAATGACATGACGGAGCTACAGCAACTTCCCAAATTCAAATCCAACCCTCGGATCAAAAACTCACTATCGGACCGGAAACTTCGAAAATTCAAACTTCGGCATTTTAAGCCTAAATGAGCTAAGGACCTCCAAATAATATTCCGAACATGCTCCCAACCTCGAAATCACCTAACGGAGCTAACGGAACCATCAGATTTCCATTCCGAGGTCGTCTTCACACTGTTCCGAATACAGACCATTTTTCAACTCTTAAACTCTCATTTAGGGACTAAGTGTCCCAAAACACTCCGAATCCTAATACCGAACGTCCCGGCAAACCAAAATAGAAGAAATGAACTTAGAGAAAGCAGTTAATGGGGAATCAGGGCGTAAATTCCAAAAATGACCGGCCGGGTCGTTACATAACCAAGCATAATTACCCATCCCTTTTCACTAGCCAATCCCATTATGTGTTTTTAAATTATTACAGACCAATTGATGAATTACAAGAGGAGTGAAAAATAAAAAAAATTACAATCAAAGAAGCCTGATTCTGACTTTCTCTCTGAGTTATGGAACAAAACACTTCAAATGTTACTTGTTTCAAAGCCTTTCCCAGACCTAGGTGTGTCAAATTTCCCTAAGGATCTCAAGGGACCCCAGGCAGTGCTTACACCCAGGTTGCATAACCAGATAGAGAATGATTGCAGTGTGGAAGGGTCCAGACCTTATGCGTCCAAGTTCAGAGGGAGTTCAAGGGTCCCATGGCAAGGCTCATACAAGAGGGGTAGATCCTAAGTTCTAAGAGTATAGTGGAAGTGCATAAACAGAGATTTTATTTTAAAACAGGGTTGAGAATAGAAAAGGGTAAGGGTAATTTGGAAGAAGCAATAGTAAAACTTAAGCTACACAGGATAAGCAGTTGCACAAAGGGTCGGGGTTTAGGAATACATTTCATGAAGCATATGTCCCTAGGAGGTGTAAGGTTTGGACATGCACAGCAATAAATGATGCTGGCATGCCCCTAAACCAGCCAGGGGACATAGCACATAAGGGGATATGGGGTTTAGGATTCAGAAAATCACATAATCAAGTGACTGACAAAGTACATACATAAGGGAACACATTAATTCAGAAGGGGGAGGGAGCAGATTACAGCATGCTTAGTAGTGAAACTTGATTGCATGAATATCAGTAGAAGTAGGCAAGAGTGAAGGAAACAGCTAATGAAACATGTTGTTTTTTATGCTTGAAGATTAGTTAGGACATACCAGTAAGAAGCAAATGCAGAAAGGAAAAGTAAACAAGTTTCCACAGCCTAGCCTTGGCTTTCATCCGGCTAGACAAAGCAGTAGCACAAATAGCAAGACAGAAAAAGAGTTTTTTTGTAGTGTGTGTTCTGAACTTAGGTAGTTCATTCGTGTCCTTTGAAAGAAAAAAGGTAGGTATTTATAGTTTTGAAAATAGGTGAAGAATAAGGTAATAAATAAAGTTTTAACACAAATATAGAAACAATCACCAGTCAGAATCAATTACACAAGTAATTCCCCTTTAATTAAGGAATCACTATTTAACGGGTGGAAGCATGTCTAATTAAGGGAAGAAAACCAGTTTGGAGGTAGGCTGATTATTACCATATAAGGGGCAGTAAAACAATGTAGTGAACAATGAAGTCTGAGTACTAAAATATACTATTTTGGGAAAGAAATTAGCAAAGTAAAACATCACAGTAAAGGGAAAAGAATCAACTAATTTTAAATAGGAGAGTGAAATCAGGGCTCATATAAGAAAAGCTTTTGAAACCAGCCACATGATCAAGATCAATCAGGGAAAAAACATGCTTCTGCACGTCAGTATATAAATAGAGTTAGCAAAACATCAGTTATGCGAGGCCAAACACATTGGCAAAATAAACAACATACATTAGTAGTAGAAATAAACATATGATTCAGTAGATAGTCAAGGCTCACACCTATAGCCAAAGTGAAGGAGAGAGTCAAACAAGTAAAGGTCTCACATTAACAAGTGAGGAAACCTTTTGAAAAGTTAGGGTTTCAACGAAAGTCGAGTTTAAAAGATAGCAAAACTCGGAATCAAATAAGCCACATAAAGAAGAGAGAGTCATAAACAAAGAACTTTAGTCGAATCAAGTGCATACTCAAACAAACAGTTTCTGACCAAGAAGACCTAAGGTTTTCAACAATAATCGAGTTCAAAAGATGATAGACAAATAAGTCATACAAAAAATTAACCAAACAAGTACACATCTAACAAACAGCTTCAGAACTCGAATGAGACCCAAAAAAATTAAGTTTTTCAACATGCTAACTCAGATAGAATAACAACATGAGCAAAACATGGCAAAAATCATAATCCGTTAAAATCAGGGAAAGGGACTTAAAGGAAAACCCTAATTGGAAAAAAAATGAAGAGTCATTTTGAAAGCAAAGTTAAAGAACCTTCGAGAAACACATAAGAAAGTCATAGTAAGTATAGAAGGTCTAGAAGAAAGTTGAAAGATATTAAAGATTGGGGTTTCAAAAAACCTAGAAAAGGTGAGAGAGGCCTTGAAAGTTACCGATCTAACCAGGAGAGTCAAGGATCTGACTCGAACGGTTAAGGCTGGCCGGAGAAAGGCCGGGGATGACTGGAGAAAGGACACAAACTGAAATCGAGCAAGGACTAGACCAGATTCCCCCAAGGTCTGGCCATGAAACCATAGAAACAAACACCCAGGATCCATAGGAGGCCACTACATGTCTCTCAAAGCCATGGCAGGTCATGGATTAGGCAGGGTTTAGGGTGGATTAGGGTGTAGTTTGATGGTGGAGGCTAGGGTTCGTAAGAGTTTTAGAGAGAATTGAGATAGAAGAAGGTTTCAAAGGCTGCAGTAGGTGAATAATGAAGTAGGGTAAGGGTTCGTTTGGAATAAAAAAGGAAAGGGCAGTCGGTGGCCGTTGATCATTGGGGTTCGGTGGGGATCCGGGTTTGGGTAGGTTTAGTTGGGTTAGGGGTAGGGTTTGGGTTGCAATTTGGTTGGGAAATTTGGTCGAATTTGGGCCCAATTTTAGGCTGAAATTGCAAGCCAATCTGGCTAGATTTTAAATAGTTATTTTTCCCTATTTATTTTATAAAAATAGTAAATTAATTTATGGAAATAAATTGAAAGTACTAAAATGATTCATAACATATAATTAATAATTTAAAAATACAGGACTTAATTTTATGAATATAAACACAGTTAAATCTTAAAAGAGGCTAATATTGCAATTATATGCAAGTTAGCCTTAAAATACTAAATAAATTTGTAAAAATATGCAAAAAAATTACCTTAGCTATACCTTAGCATAAATATAAAAATCCAATATATGCATTACCCAAAATAATAATTTTAAAAATAGTTATTGGATTTTTATGGATAAAAAAGGGAAATAAATTGATTTAAAACCCTTTAAAAATTATGAAAAAATAATAAAATACTTGAATAAGCTTACATATGCTTATATATGTCATTTTGAAGTTATTTGAATATTGAAAAATATATAAAAAAAATTGGGTATCAACATTGACCCCGAAGATGAGGAAGGCTTTGAGGGCTCCGGCGAACTCAAGGACGGAGATGACCCTGATGACCCTGGTGACGAGGCGGGTTCTGGTGAATATCGTGCTTAGGCGCCTTAGGTATTTTTCTTTCTTTTTGTATTTTTTTCATTTTGTTGAGGTTGTTATCGTTGGCCTTTGTAAAGACTTTTATTGGAATATATATAAGGCTTTTTTCCCTTTGAAAATTTTCGAATTCGTTTCTTTTTGTTTCCTATTTATGATTGAAAAGATTTCAAATGCCTTAACACGAAATAAAACATAGTACTATGGTCTTGTTCGGAGATTCGAACAAGACTCGTGGGGGCTCAATAAGATCGGAAGCTTTCTGCAAAGTGCTTGTTTAGATATTTTTAGATTACAATTTTACCAAGGGTAGCCTTTGAATCGGTTTGGAATTTTTGAAGGCCTTATATTTTGCTTACGGGTTTCGGACGTCTTCGAGTCGTTTCTAGGGTGGACATAGCCTTTTAAGTTTAGGTAATGCCTAATAGGCTTTGTACCTTTGGGCTTAGATAGCCCGAGACGTCCGAACTTGCCTTGGAGGACAGTACCCGAGCGGGGGTGTCCGTAGCCTTTTAAGCTTAGGTGCTGCCTAATAGGCTTTTGTGCCCAGCGCAAGCTGTTCTAGTTTTCCTTGGACGACAGTCCCCGAGTGGGGGTGATCTCTTAGGATAGAGGTGGCCCTTGGGCTCGATATCCTTTAAGGGATAAAATATGTATCTGCAAGGTGGAAACTTTCTTTCATTTATGTGAGCAATATACAAGATTGTAAATTTGTACAAGCTTCGTGCTATGCCTTAATTGGTCTATGCAGGCACGGTTCATTTGACTGTTTGACCCTTACAATAAATCCTATCCACCTAGCCCAGACTGTTCGGGCACAAAGTTTCATTCCTTGCTAAAATCATTATCCAAGGGTGATGGCCCCAGTATTCGAGGTCGATCGTTGGG
This sequence comes from Nicotiana glauca, assembly GCA_026770625.1. Classification (NCBI taxonomy): domain Eukaryota; kingdom Viridiplantae; phylum Streptophyta; class Magnoliopsida; order Solanales; family Solanaceae; genus Nicotiana; species Nicotiana glauca. The sequence goes on along the minus strand of MU771416.1, from coordinate 59,167 downwards.
AGGGCTCAGGTACTGTTGATGTGACCCTCGATTTTGGTTCACAACCGATCTTCAATTCTAAGTTAGCATGATATACTATTGCCTCGTTAAAAACCTTGCCGGAAAACCCATTTGGGACAAAACCGGTTCAAGGAAAAAAGAGTGCAACGCGTGCTTTCAGGACTAGTAGATGCATTATTCTTTGGCCGTTGCCTGCTAGTGTTAGTCCAATTCGCAATATATGTAAAGAAAAGAATGAACGGGGTCGTACCTTAGTAGTTGTATCATTTTAAATAGGTTACATTCGTGTTGTTCGGTAGTCTCTCACCGTTCCCTGGTTCGAGTTTATATGATCCTTTGCCAGTAATCTCGATAATTTGACATGGACCTTCTCAATTCGGCCCCAAGTTACATTCATTTGGGTTTTGGATGTTCACGGTCACCTTTCTTAACACCAAGTCCCCGATATTGAAGTGTCGGAGGTTGGTTCTCCTATTGTAGTACCTCTTGATCCGTTGTTTTTGGGCAGCCAACCGGATGAGGGCAGCCTCACACCTCTCATCTAATAGTTCTAGGCTCGTGCTCATGGCCTTACCGTTTGACTCTTCGATTTCATATAAGAACCTGAAACACAGTTCTCCTACTTCGACCGGTATTAGTACTTTGGCACCATAGACCAACGAGAATGGGGTGGCCCAGTACTAGATTTTGAGGTCGTACGGTATGCACACAAGACTTTGGACAAAATTTCCTTCCATTCCTTTGGCATCAGTCAATCCCTTCTTAAGGTTTTCGAGTATGGTCATGTTTATAGACTCCGCCTTCCTGTTCTCACTAGAGTGATAGGTTGTTTATAGGATCCTTTTGATCTTATGGTCCTCGAAAAATTTGCTCACCTAACTACCGATGAATTGCTTCTTATTGCCGCATACGATCTCGGTCGGCATTCTGAACCGCCATATATATTTGGTCCCAAATAAAATCAATAACTTCTTTCTCACTGATTTTCTCAAATTCCTGGGCTTCAACCCATTTAGAAAAATATTCGGTCATAAATAATATAAGTTGAGCCTTACCAGGTGCCCATGGAAGGGGACCTATGATGTGCATTCCCTATTTCATTAGTGGCCGAGGTGACAAGACCAAAAGTAGTAGCTCCCCGGGCTATTGGATCATCGCTGCGTGCCTTTGACATCCATAGCATTTTTGTACTAACTCTTTCATATCATTCTCCATGTTGATCCAGTAATAGCCGACTCTAGTTATTTTACGAACCAGCAATTCGACACCCGAATAGTTCCTGCAGGCACCTTCATGAACTTCCCTCAAGACATATTTAGTATCTCCCGATACCAGATATATGGCGAGTGGGACATCGAACGTTCTCCTGAATAGGGTGTTATCTTCAGACAAGATAACCTGGTTGCCTTTGTGCGTAAAGCTCTTGAATCTTAGGGTCCGAGGGCAACTTCCCAGCCTTCAGGTAATCTATATACTTATTTCTTCATTCCCATGTTAAGCTTGTCGAGTTTATCTCGGCTTGGCCTTCTTCAACTATCGATTTCATGAGTTGTACGACTGTTACCAAGCTAAATTCTTCGTCATCAACCAACGATCCCAAGTTAGCTAGAGCATCACCTTTGATGTTTTGATCTCAGGGTACATGTGCACAGTATACATTCCTTGAATCGATGTAGTATTGCCTGTCGTTTATCCAGGTATCTTCGCATTCGTTCCTCTTTTACTTCCAATGTCCCATTGACTGATTCACCACAAGGAGGGAATCGCACTTAGCCTTGTTCACCTCGGCCCCCAGGCTTTTAGCCATTTTGAGACGTGTAATCATGGATTCAAAACCCGTCCTCATTTTAGTCAATTTTAAAGTTCTAATAGATTGCTTAACTATGTTACCCATCGGCGGCTTTAACACGCTGCAAATTTCGAACCCTCTTGTGTTCAAGGCACCATCCGTAAAGAGGATCTAAATCCCCGAGGAAGTCCACAAGTTCAAAAACAATTCCTTTTAGACCTCGGGTATTAGGGTCGGCGTGAAGTCGACCACAAAGTCTGCCAAAATTTAGGATTTGATGGCAGTTCGGGGTCAATATTCAATATCTTTACCTGCTGATAAGTGGGAATTTTGACTATTTATTAGTGCCTTTTAGCTTTTGTTTTAGTCTAAAAGTGTTTAATTGTGTACCCGAAATAGATGAAATGTGCTAAATTTCAGGAATATTGGAAGATGAACTCCCGAGATGAAATCCAAGTAAAAAAAGAGTATTACAAAATCAAGGACATAAAAGGCACATAATCTCACAAGTGCGAACCGCATAATTTGATCTGCTTCAGTAGATGATGAAGGAAAGGCCAGCAGACCTTTGTGCAAAGTGCAGTCCGCACATGAATTGTGCGGATGCAAAAGATGGCTAGGAACAAAGTTCTGAGAATGTACAAAGTTACAAGTTTCCAAGGGCTCAGAAGTGCAGACCGTACAGGAATTGTATGGCCGCAAAAGAAGTGCCTTGCGGGCACAGATGTAAAAGTGTGGATCACAGATGATCAAAGTGCGACCACAGTTACAAATCTGGGAACCGCAGAAAGAATGCCTCGCGGTCGCAGATCAGAAGTATGCGACCGCGGACCTCTAGTTCCTGACAAGTTGAAGAAATTTGCGGACTTCACATGGACTTGTGCAGCTGCAAAACCTCCCAAAGGGAATTTTTTTCTGAAATTTCCTTGCCCTGTATAAATAGACGTGTTTCATAATTTTAGCTTTACTTTTGACATCAGCAACTACAGTAGTCATTTCTCTTTGCTTCTTTTAGTAGTTTTTCATATTTTGGGATATTTTAACATAGATTTTATCATTTTGATTTTATAGTATGAGTTTAATTATCATTTCTTCTTCTATTTCTTCAATTTCGAGCATGAGTAGCTAGATTTTTACTAGGGTTGTGACCCAACCCTAGTGTGTAAACTTTATGGGTGTTTAATTTATTGCTTGTTTATTGTTGGGTGTTTATTATTTAGCCTTGTTCATGCTTTATTTTGTGGAATTAATGGTTGCAAACATTAGTTCATGCCTATTTGACTTAGTCTCTACTTGAGAAAGGGAGACTTAGCCTAGGAAAACTTGGCTAACAAGAAATTGGGTCAATCAAGAGATTGATAATCTAAATTAAAGGGTTTAACCTAGAGATAATAATAACCCAACTTGAGCTTTTATCAACCGTTTTTTGCAATATCTATTCGGTCTTGAGAAAGCCGAATTGGGCAAAATTACTCTCTGACCGAGAAGTATTAAGTGGATAATTGAGTATTGATAGCTATAATACACCCTGATCAACAAAAAAAGTATTAAGGTTTATATCCTAATAGGCAAACACCTAGTGATGGTCATAGTCATAGGCTTTTTACAAAACTTGAAAAACAACAAATATAATTTCTTAGTTTCATTTCTTAACTTAGCAATCTTAGGTTAAAATAGACATAGAAACAACCCAAATTTTTGGAAATGTAAATTTAGGCAATTCAAACTCACGTACTACAACATCTACTCCTAACTCCCATATATAACTCTTTGTGTAAATCGACCCCGACCATTGTTAGGTACTACTATTGCAATCTACCGTTTCATATCCTTGATTTGAGGTGTGAATTGGACGGATCACCCGCTGATTTCCATGGCTCATTTGGACAATTGTCTTGAGAGTTCGGGTTTATGCATTTCATTTCTCAACGGGTAATTAATCACGACACAGATGGGATGACACTAAAAATACGACGTTAACTTCCAAGAGGCGCTTAGCAAAGTGAGGTCAAATTTTTCCAAGAGAGAATACCTAGTTTCGGCCTCACCTAGAGTCCTGCTAATATAATAGATAGAAATTTATGTACCTTCCTCTTTCTGGACCAGGACTCCCTTACCGTTATCTCGGATACCGCTAAATACAGGTACAACTGCTCGTCTGCCTTCGGAGTATGAAGCAAATGAGGGCTCGAACGGTACCGCTTGATTTCTTCTAAGGCTTGTTGGCACTCTGGATTCCATGGCAAGTTATTCTTCTTCTTCAATAGTGAAAAGAACCGATGGCTCTTGTCTGAGAACCTCGCAATAAATTGACCCAAGGCGGCTATGTTCCCGAATAGCCTTTGAACGTCCTTAACATTGTCTACGATGCTGATGTCCTCTATGACTTTGATCTTATCGGGATTGATCTAGATTCCCGGTTGGAGACCATTAATTCGAGGAATTTCCTAGACCCAACTCTGAATGCACATTTCTCCAGGTTCAGCTTCATATTGTATTTCTTCAATATGTTGAAGGTTTCCTGTAAATATTTCAAATAGTCCTCTACTTGGAGGGACTTAACTAACATGTCGTCAATGTAAACCTCCATTGAATTTCCTATTTTCTCTTCAAACATACGATTTACAAGGTGTTGGTAAGTGGAACATGCGTTTTCTAGTTTGAATGGCATTACGTTATAACATGAGGTGCCATATTTAGTGATGAAAGAAGTTTTTTCCTAGTCGCTCAGGTCCATCCAAATTTGGTTGTACCCGGAGTAGGCATCGAGAAATATGAAAATCTCGTGGCCGGCCGTCGCGTCGATCATGCGATCGATATTTGGCGGAGGAAAAGAGTCCTTAAGGCATGTCTTTTTCAAGTCTTTATAATCTACACACATTCTTATTTTATTTCCCTTTTTAGGGACTACTACTACTTTTTCTAACCAATCCGGGTGCTTAACTTCCCGAATAGAGCCTATTTTAAGGAGTTCAAATACCCCGTCTTTGATGAATGTATGCTTGACTTCAAATAGAGGCCTCCTATCTGCTTGACCGGGTGGAACTTCAGATCCAAACAACTTGTGAGTAGTTATTTCTAGTGGGATTCCTGTCATGTCTAGGTGGGACCAGGCGAAATAATCTATGTTAGCTAATAAGGAATTCAATGAGCTTTTTTCTGAGCTCAGGACATAACCTCGTTCCCAGGTATACCTTTTGATCGGGTAGGGTCTCGATCAGTATGACTTGCTCCAGCTCCTCGACCGTTGACTTGGTGGCGTCGGAATCGTCAGGGGCTATGAAAGACCTGGGAACTTTGTAGTAGTCATCCTAGCATGTCCCCTACTTTTTGGCTCGATCGGGGCCGGTATCGGTGATTGTTATTTGGTTTCTTCCTTGGTGAGCAAATTTGTGTTCTTTTATGTCGAGAGTGCGGATATCGGGACCATCTCATCGACCACGAACATCTCTTTTACGGCCAGTTGCTCTCCGTAAATTATTTTAATCCCTCCTGGTGTTGGGAATTTCAACACCTGGTGAAGTGTTGAGGGTACTTCCCTCATGTTGTGAATCAATGGCCTCCCGAACAAAGATTTGTATCTTATATCTACTTTGATCACGTAGAACTTTATTTCCTAAACGATTATGGAGGTGTTCGCCGGCAAGGTTATCTCTCCTTTAGTGGTATCACATGCCATGTTGAATCCGTTTAGAACTCGGACTGCATACATAATCTGGTCTTATAGACCTAGCTGTTCTACGACCTTTGATCTCATGATATTGGCCGATCTACCTAGATCAATTAGCACACGCTTAACTCGAGACTTATTTATGATTACATATATTACCAGTGTATTACTTTGTGGTTGCACCATGCTTTCAGCATCCTCGTCATTGAAAGATATGGTTCTTTCTTGCACATAATCCCGAGTCCATTTTTCTCTTATGATTGACACTTTAGTGCGCTTCAACATCGACCCTTGGGGGGCGTCAACCCCACCAATGATCATGTTAATGAGGTGTTGAGGTTCCTCTCTTGATCTGCTTATTGGAGTCCCTATTCCGAAGTGATTTTTGGCTCGATCGCTCAGGGACTCTCGGAGGTATCCATTGCTGAATAGCTGGGATATTTCCTCTTTTAGTTGTTGGCAATCTTCAGTTCTATGGTCGTGAGTGCCATGATATTTACATATTAGGTTGGTTTTCTTTCGGGCAGGGTCGAACTGCAAAGATCGAGGCCACCTAGTCTCTTTGATACGCCTGATGGCAGATTTAATGGCAGCAATGTCGACCTTGAAGTTGTACTCTGATAGCCTCGAGGCTTCCTTAGGCCCAATGGGCCTGTCAAAACCGCTTTTGCTCATGAGTCCCTGATTATATTGACCTTGGTCGCTCCTCCTTTCAATTCTCACAAGGTTTCGTCCAGACCCATTACCCATTCGATTTCCATTGTATGGTTGGTACCGGTCTCTATTCAATCTTGGTTCACGATCTATGTCTCTTTTGGATCTGTCATTAGCTCTGACGGGATGAATAAACCCTGAGGGGGCCCCAAGCTGATTATCTCCGACCCTGATTTTTGATTAGTATCGATTATGGACGTCAACCCAAGTTACCGTCAGGTATTCTATCGGATTTTGTTTCAACTGCTATGAAGCCTATGATCTTCTAGCATTGAGTCCTTGGGTGAAGGCTTGAACGGCGCAATAACCCGCGACCAGAGGCATGTCTATTCAGTCCATGTGAAACCGAGACATGAATTCCCTGAGCATCTTGTATCTCTCTGTTTCACTTTAAAAATGTCTGACTTTCTGGTCTCTATCTTGATGGCCGCAATGAGTGCTTTCATGAATGCGTCTACAAGCATAGCAAACGAGTCAATAAAATTAGGGGGTAAGTTGTGATACCATATCATGGCTCCTTTTGACAAGGTTTCTCTGAACTTTTTCAGCAAGAGGGACTCGATTTCATCATCTTGCAAGTCATTCCCCTTGATGGGGAACGTGTAGGAAGTCATATGTTCATTTGGATAAGTTATTTCGTTGTACTTAGGAATTTCGGGCATGCAGGACTTCTTTAGGATCGGCTTCGGAGCTGCACTCGGAGGGAAAGGTTTTTGAACAAATTTCTAGGAATCCAGGCCCTTCAATATCGGTGGTGCTCCTGGGATTTGGTCGACCCTGAAATTGTAGGTTTATACTTTTTTATCATTGGTTTCGATTTTTTTTCTCCCGATTCCACCCGTTTTGTTAGTTCCTCAAGCACTTATATGATATCGGGGTTGGTCCCGGGTTCAACTTCACTCAGCCTTTCTACGATTGGTTAGTTTTGTGAGCATTTTCCAGGGATGGTTCGGGATCGACTCTACTGGGGGAGCGACTCTAGTTCTACAACTGGGCTACTGTTTCATATTGAGCTTACAACATTTTGAAGATTACTTGCAAGTTGATCCCATCACCTTCGTCGTTATGTGTATTTTAGGCCGCCGATCGGAGTCCTCACTGATGCTATTCTTAGGATCAGTAGGCAAGTTTGCATTGATGGCTACATTTGATTTAGCGTCTATTGGGTCTGCGGCGGGTGTCACGCCTCCTTTTTCCTACACCCCCGGAAGGGTCTAAGGGATAGGGGAGTTTTTTCAATTAAAAGACAATCGAAACGGGATTTATTATTAAGAGATTCAGAGTCGCCATTTGGGAGATTTATGGTGTCCCAAGTCACCGGTTGAATCCCGAATCGAGGAAAAGATTGACTCTGTTTAACAGTCCGCAAACTAGAAATCTGGATAAGGAATTCTGTTAACCCGGGAGAAGGTGTTAGGTATTCCTGAGTTCCGTGGTTCTAGAACGGTCGCTCAACTGTTATATTTCGCTTAATTATCTGATTTTAATACAATTCGAACCTATGTGCAATTTTAAATTATTTACCGTTTTTAATTAATTTTTACGGAATATTGAACGTCATTTAAAACGTGTCTTTGGATCGCGTCACATGAAATGCACCCGCAATCCGAAACACATTTTATTCAACGTTTTAGGATTTGAATTTGGGTCACATAAAATGCACACCCAAGTTTAAGAAAGTAAATTATTAAAAGGACGCGCCTAAAGCAATTACGCATTAGCAACTTTGCGAGGGCCATGAAAATTTGCTAAATGGCAAACCTCGAATTCTAAGGATAAAACAAAATTAATTAAAATGAGGACCGTGCAATTGAAATTTTCTTTGGCACGCAAGTCTAGCTAATTGAAACCATGGTACCACCAGCATCGCTTTCAGCGAATACAACACCTAGCTAACTTTTATTTTAAAAGGGTATTATAGAGCATACATTTTATAGAACCTCTCATATGTACTGAACAACTGAACCTAATGCAGGACACTTAAATCGCATAAAATCAGTCAGAATTGATAAAACCATTAATATGTCAAAACCAAACAAATAATAGTGCTTCTACTGCAAAATTGCTTATTCCAAAAATGACAAAAAAAACTAATCTTGCATGGTCTTGACAGTATCGTGCATGAAGAAATTAATAATGTATATATATGTATTGGAGCTATTTTGAGGTTGTGACATTTAAATTTACCACCGACCTTTTGAAAATTATATCTAACTTATCTCAGGCTATTTTTGTTGATATATTTGCCACGTTGATAGACTATTACCAATTTTTCGTATTTAGATAAGTGAAAAGCAAGGAAAAGAAGATCAACTTCTTGTTGTGATAAACAAACAAGACATAGCAATATAAAATTAAGAAGATAACAAATATATTACTACTACTAGAATTTACAAAGGCAAGAAGTCGAAGCTAGAAAACAAACCGACCCAACGGAAATGTAACAAGAATACTCATGTTTATAGCAACGTTGCATTTTCAGCAGCTCGAACTCGACGGAAAAATGGACAGCGATAACCGTAGATCGGAACCAACGTACGGAAACCTCCACGCGACTCACATTCACAAACGACACCAAACTTCAATTAAACATCCATATTTCGGACATTAAGAATCAAATCAAGGACGAGGAAGACGAAACATTTTTTTTGTACTATTTTTCGACTTTCTGAAATCTCAAACCTGACTTACGCTTGTTTCCTTACTCTATTCATGTGCGTGACTGTGTGTGTACTCGATCTGATGGTGTTTACTGGTTTTCCGGCGAGTTCTGATGGCGGGAGTGGCGTTCGCCGATGAATCTGGGTGAGAGTCACGATGAAGAAGGGGGCTGTAGGTTCAGGAGTTGTCTGTTGTGTTTCGCGTCGAAGAAAAAGAACAGTGAAGAGGGTCGTTCATCTGCTCGTGTATATAGAGTGTACATTAAGTGTATCTCCCATGTATACCTAGTATCTCTAGTGTATATAGAGTGTATACCTCTTCTTGGGTTTTTTTTCAATGAAGAAGATGAGAAAAATTCTCTTCTTGTCCATCCTCCTCTCTTTCCTATGTCAATATGACATTCCATAAATAATAGTGTTGGCAGACAATTTGTGTTTGCCTTTCCAGGCGTGCACTTTCTTGCCCCATGCACATGTAACCCATGATTTGCCCTATTCTTTTGACCAATTTAATAATATCCATGTGTACCTTTTTTGTGGGCATGTGCAGCCATGATTGAAAATATTCTCTAGTGGTTTCTTTTGCCAAAGCTGCGCTCAGTTCTTCATTTAGACTGCCGGGTTATTTAAGTGGGGAAATGGGTTTGGGTATTGGGTCTGGTCGATCCAGTTTGGGCTGGGTCGGTATAAGGTAATTGAGCCATTGTATTTGTTCCTCGGAGTGGCCCAATACACCAAGACTAAGTCAATTTTTGTTCCCATTTTTCTTTTCTTTTATTTAATTAATTAAAACCTAAATTAATTCAAATTGTAAAATTAAACTGATTATTTAACTATAAAGTTTATAAAATTTAATTGATCCTAAATTTAAAGAGAAAAATTAATAATCCAAAATTTTAAAGTTAAGAATGTAAAAATGGGCCATTTTTGTAATTTTTATTTTTTAATAAAGAAACTAACTAATAAATTAATCCTAAAATGTGAACAAATTCTAAATGCAATGTATGGTATTTTTTGGCATTTTTTTATTTTTAATGGAAATTAAATATGCACAAAAAATGTAAATAATTAACAAAAATCCTACAAAAAATCCTATAAAATTGCAAAATTGGGAAAAATTATTTTCTGATATTTTATGAGAGTAATTCATATAGGGCAAAAATCACGTGCTCACAGCTGCCTCTCTTTGCTCGAAAACACGAAGAGTTTTCAGGCAAAGATAAAGTGAGCGGATACGAGCGATTTTTGCCCGTTTGAATACTCAGTGGGAAGTATTTTAGAAAGATTTGACTGCACCCTTCCTCCGAGGTTGCCTACATATCCTTGGTTGTAAAGGAATCAGGTCAGTGTAGTTCAGAAGTGGATGAGGGGATGTTGTACCGAGGTTGAGAGCTGGTCGAGGTGTCGTTGAGGTTTCGGTCCGTGGTCCCGTTATTACATCAGAATCAAAAATGAAAAAGACTAACTAAACCTATCAACTATGAGTTACAAGATTCCTATCTATAAATCTTCTAAAGCTTGATCTTGAGTCTTGGCTGGTTCTTGCTACAGACTCCGATCTGAATCTTGATACTTGTTAGCTGTAGGTGTTGGTTCAATCTTCTTCAGCTTTTCAAACCAAGACGGGACATGCAGAGCTTGTGACCTCAACCCCGTCTTGAGCAGCTCACATCTTTCATTAACTTCTGCATTTGGATTCACTTCTTGTCTTTCTTTTTGTTTTTTTTTTTCTTTCTTTTTATTCTAGATTGTGACTAACTTCTGTTGATCATCTCGGACTGCTAACTCGGATTCTTGCTGCGAGCTTCTGCTACTTCTAACTTGAATTGAATGCTGAAATAACTTCCCTTGTTCTCCAGGTGTGCACCTGATTGCTAAAACTTGAATTGACTTCTGTTGAAACTTGAATTTCTTTCCCTTGAAACTCTAACTATTTATCCTTGAAGCTTGAACTGTCTTCCTTCGAAATTGCTTTTCCTTGAAACTTGAACTATCTTTTCTTATTCTCCAGGTGGGCGCCTGATTACAACAAAACAGACAAAACAAAAGAATTTTTTTCTGCCCCAGTTTGCACAAGGAGGATTTACGAGTTGTTAGCAAAATTGTAAACCACTTGTACTATTGATGCAATGATGAGAGTAAACTAAAGAATAGAGTAGAAAACTATAAACTAAGCTTGACTAAAGTAAAGACTGACCCTATTCTCCAGGCGGGACCCTTGATTTCATGAAAACTAAAAATTAACCCTTTTTTTTTTTAAATCCAGACTTCCCTTCTTGTTCTTTTTTTTTTTCAAATTCTGACTTTCTTTTTTTTTTAATTATTATCCTAGGAGAAAATTCATCGGACTAGATTTTTTTATCTTAGGAAAAAAATTCATCAGACTAAGATTTCTGTCCTAGGAGAAAGTTCAACAGACTAGGTCTTCTATCTTAGAAGAAAGTTCATCAGACTAAGATGTTTATCCTAGGAGAAAGATTCATCAGACTAGGTTTATTTTATGTTATGAGAAAAATTCATCAGACTAAGATTTCTATCTTAGGAGAAAGTTCATCAGACTAGATCTTCTATCTTAGGAGAAAGATTCACCAGACTAAGATGTTTATCCTAGGAGAAAGATTCATCAGACTAGGTTTCTTTTATGTTATCTTAGGAGAAAGATTCATCGGACTAAGATTTTTATCCTAGGAGAAAGTTCATCAGACTAGGTTTTCTATCTTAGGAGAAATATTCATCAGACTAAGACATCTATCCTAGGAGAAAACTCATTAGACTAGGTCCTTTTTTTTTGGTTTTTGGTATCTTAGGAGAAAGATTCATCCCACTAATACGTTTATCCTAGGAGAAAATTCATCAGACTAGGTTTTCTATCTTAGGAGAAAGTTTCATCAGACTAATATTTCTATCCTAGGAGAAAATTCATCAGACTAGGTCTTCTATCTTAGGAGAAAGATTCACCAGACTAAGATTTTGATCCTAGGAGAAAATTCATCAGACTAGGTCTATTTTTTTTAGTGTCTTAGGAGAAAAATTCATCAGACTAAGATTTCTATCCTAGGAGAAAGTTCATCAGACTAGGTATTCTATCTTAGGAGAAAGATTCATCAGACTAAGATTTTGATCCTAGGAGAAAATTCATCAGACTAGGATTCTTTTTTTTTTGGTAAAGATTCATCAGACTAAGATTTATATTGGGAGGAAAATCCATCAGACTAGACTTTTTATCCTAGGAGGAAAAATATGACGACCAAATAGCAAAATTTTATGCACATGAGCAAGATAGAAAAAGGCAAAATTTGAGAAACTTCCCTTTGTCGGCTCTTCTCTTCTCCTTCTTCTTTTTCTTCCCTTTTTGTTGTTGTTGTTGTTTTTTTTTTCTCTTTTTTTATTTTCTTTCTTTTTCTCTTTTCTTTTCCCCTTTTTTTTGAACCACTTTCCTTGCACTGCTTTGTTCCTGTTGCAAACAAAGAAAATTTTATCAGTTTTGAAAATGGTGGTCGGTTTGTGGCCTTGAGTCCTGAGCAGCTTGGCTTTTGCTCGATCAACTTGAGATGGTTTCAAGAAATTTTTGCTCTGCGTCAACCATAATTGTTTCACAGCCAGTACTATTTGTATTTGTGGCTCAATCAGCCTTATCCCAAATGGAGACCTTTTCTTAGATGACCTTTACTGATACCTTGAATGACTTCCTGCTTTTTTGAGCAATTTGTCTGTTAGAGAGAGAGGAGGAGAAGAGAGCCAACAATGAGAGGTATAAGGAAGCTAGGAAGGAGGCGAAGATGGCAGTAACGGAGGCTAAGACGGCAGTAACGGAGGCTAAGACGGCAGTTTTTGCCCGTCTATATGAGGAACTAGGGAACAAATGCGGGGAGAAGAAGTTATTCCGACTCGCTAAGGTGAGAGAGAGGGCGGCTCGGGATCTGGACCAAGTAAGGTACATAAAAGATGATGACGACAAAGTTTTGATGAGGGATGACCAGATTAAGAGGAGATGACAGACCTACTTTCATAAACCTCTAAATGAAGAAGCGGATCAGGATATTGTACTAGGTGAATTGAGGAATGCCGACAGTCCCCATGAATTAAGTTATTGTAGAGACATTGAGGCCGATGAGGTCATGGAGCCAATGCGTAAGATGAGAAGGGGCAGAGCTACCGGGCCAGATGAAATTCCAGTTGAACTTTGGAGGTGTATGGGTAGAGCAGGCTTGAAATGGCTTACTGGGTTGTTTAATGTTATATTCAAGACTAATAGGATGCCTAAAGAGTGGAGGTGGAGTACAATGGTTCCGTTGTATAAAAACAAAGGCGACATCCAGAGCTGTAGCAACTATAAGGGTATCAAATTACTGAGTCATACCATGAAAGTCTGGGAGAGAGTGGTAGAAATGAGAGTGCGAAGGACAGTGTCTATTTCGGATAACCAGTTCGGGTTCATGCCGGGGCGATCTACCACAGAAGCTATCCACCTTATTAGGAGGATGGTGGAACAATACAAGGATAAGAAGAAGGATCTTCATATGGTGTTTATTGATCTGGAGAAAGCATACGACAGGGTTTCTAGGGAGGTCTTATGGAAATTCTTAGAGGTTAAAGGGGTCCCGGTTGCCTACATTAGGGTGATTAAAGACATGTATGATGGATCTAAGACTCGGTTTAGAACAGTAGGAGGTGACTCCGAGCATTTTTCGGTTGTTACAGGGTTGCACCAAAGGTCTGCGTTCAGCCCTTTCCTATTTGCCCTGGTGATGGATACACTAACTAATCATATTCAAGGAGAGATGCCATGGTGCATGCTATTTACTGATGATATAGTTCTAATTGACGAGACACGAGGTGGTGTCAATGAGAGGCTAGAGGTTTGGAGACAGGCCCTTGAGTCTAATGGCTTTAGGTTGAGCAGGACGAAGATGGAATACCTAGAGTGCAAATTCGGGGCCGATCCGACGAAAGCGGGAGTGGAAGTGAGGCTTGACTCTCAAGTCATTCCTAAGAGGAGTAGTTACAAGTACCTTGGGTCAGTTATTCAGGGGATCGGAGAGATCGACGAGGGTATCACACACCATATAGGGGTGGAGTGGATGAAGTGGAGGTTAGAGTCGGGAGTTCTGTGTGACAAGAAAGTGCCACCGTTACTAAAAGGTAAGTTTTATAGAGCAGTGGTTTGGCCTGCTATGTTGTATGGGACCGAGTGTTGGCCGGTTAAGAACGCACACACCCAGAAGATGAAAGTAGCAGAGATGAGAATGTTGAGGTGGATGTGCGGGCATACAAAGATGGATAAGATTAAGAATGAAGATATTCAAGAGAAGGAGGGCGTGGCTCCCATGGAGGACAAGTTGCGGGAAGCAAGACTCAGATGGTTCGGGCACATTCAGAGGAGGAGCACTGATGCACCAGTGAGGAGATGTGAATGACTGGCTGTGGTGGGCATGAGGAGAGGTAGAGGGAGACCTAAGAAGTATTGGGGAGAGGTGATCAGGCAGGACATGACGCGGCTTAGGATTACTGAGGACATGGCCCTTGACAGGGAATTGTGGAAGTCGAGTATTAAGGTTGTAGGTTAGGAGAAAGTTATGAATATTTCCACAGAGCACTAGAGTGAGACTAGCCAGTTAGGAGTTAGTCTTAGGATTTTAGTCGTAGGATACTACTGGTCAGCTGATGATGCAGGGCTTTATATGCTGAATATTATTATTATATTTTCTATCCTTTTCGTATTTCCTATATTTCTTATATTGCTGTTATTTTATGTTATATTATATTATTTTATTATGAGTCTATTGATAGTACTAATATATAGTCTCCTTTTGCTTTCTTGAGCTGAGGGTCTCTTGGAAACAACCTCTCTGTCCCTCGGGGTAGGGGTAAGGTCTGCATACATATTACCCTCCCCAGACCCCACTTGTGGAATTATACTGGGTCGTTGTTGTTGTTGTTGTTATATGTTAGAGAGAATCACCAGTTACATTTGCTTGCGCCGAGTAGGCTGACAAGAGTCTTTTGAGGGAGCCTTTGCATGAACCTTCAAGACATGTTGGCTGTAACAACTGAGTGCGCTGGCCAAATTTACTTTATACAACTGAAAAGCTGGTAGCAGATTTTGAAATCTTTTCTTGCTTGTTTTGACAAGGACTGACTCAGAGTGAAGGACACAATGGTGCAAAGAAAAGAGTATTAACAAGAAATGCCCCTATCGGAAGGACAGAAGGAATTTTTTTTTCTTTTTTCTTTTCAATAACTAGCCTTAATGGTCATGACATGCATTTTGGACTCAACGGCCTGATCTATCAAACTAATTCAATCTTCCCCTTTGCCATTCTTATAACCTTTGAAGTCGGGCTTGTTCATGTCAATTCTTTGCATCAGCTTCACGACTCACTTTCGACTAGTGGTGCCCCGAGGGATTTTCACCAACAAGCCTCTCTCATTTATTCATCTCTGCTTACCGTCGCCTTACAGTGCCCATGAGGGTTTTAACTAATAAGACTCTCTCATTTTTCTTTTCTTTTCTTTTTCTCTTTCTTTCTTGAGCAGCTTGATAGTGTTTGTCGCGTGACAACCGTTACTCGTTGCATGCTTCTCTTGGCATTCTTGAAGGCATATCGGGAGGTCTTTATTTGGAAGGTTTCTTGGATAGGGTTGGACGAAAGGCCATCATGAGGCTCAAAACAGACTAAAGATGACGGGGTTGTATACTTACAACTCTTGGAATCGACTCTTTCAAAAGTGAAATAAAATTTCTATCCCAGTTCAGATATTGGGATTTTTGGAACCTTTTTTTTTTGGAATTCTTATTTGATTGGACCGAACCGTGAGGCTGCCTACGTATCCTTTAAAGGAATCAGGTCTAACGTAGTTCAAAAGTCTGACCTAGACTATTTTCATCTTTTTGTTCCTTTTCTTTCTTTCTTTCTTCTTTCTGTTTTTTTTCTTTTTTTTTTTGCCCCAGCTTTTATCTTCTGGGGGTATGGACTTTCGACAGTTCTTTCTTCTTCATTTTTTTTTACTTGAACTTTCTAAGAATTGCCCCAGTTTGTACTCTTGGGACACAGCCTTTTTTTTTCTTTTTTTATTCCTTATATATATATTGACTCTTGACTCTAAACTTGATTCCAAAAGAGGGTGGTCAAAGAAAATAACACAGACTCAAAGGGGTGACAAAGGGTATAACGTATTTGGGTAGCAGAAAAAATGGCCTCCCAGCCTCGAGAATGCCAATTATTGTATCTTTTCGCGATCAAAACATTGACGAACATGTCTGTCTTCTTGGTGTGTTGTTGTCACAAGACACTTTCCATCCATTAACGTCAAACTTTCCAACAATCTTCAATTAGTTCTTCCTCAAGCCCGATCTTCACAATGATCCGAAGGTGACTTTTACTCGACCTTAATCCCCAAGTATTTCAACTCTTTATTCATCCTCAAAAGTATTTTTTTTTTCTTTTAGTTATCTAATTCCAGGTTAAATCAGTTTTCTAAGATCTAGCCAAAAATTCCGCATGCATGTCATGTCATTAGAACTAACGTAAAAAGAACTATGCACAAAATGGATACAAAGTGACTGACTTTTTTTTAAGGCAGTGTCATATAACACAAAAAGAAGAAGAAAAGATGACAAAATAAGCTACCATGACCGAAGGAGGAATGACTTTTCAGTTACTAAGCGACATTTAAGCCACACATTCGCACATCAGCATTATTACGACATTTGACCATTTTGATTGCTTTGGATTCAACACTCAAGTTTTGACGATCACCCCGAGCAACCCGTGTCCCATTGCTCAAATCTGGTAAAGTCAACTCCACATTTGCCTCCATTTTTAATTTTACCGCCAACTTGCCAACTTGCCTTTTTGTGACCCTGGATCAACAACAATGGTGCTTGTTCTATTGGTTGAGAAGATGCTTTTATTTCCGAGAGATCTTGGATTGTTCTTGGGACTTGCCATTGCAAACCAACAAACCGATCACCTTTGACTAGCTTTCATT
Source organism: Nicotiana glauca (assembly GCA_026770625.1). Lineage (NCBI taxonomy): Eukaryota > Viridiplantae > Streptophyta > Magnoliopsida > Solanales > Solanaceae > Nicotiana > Nicotiana glauca. The sequence goes on along the minus strand of MU771416.1, from coordinate 42,342 downwards.
TCAAAACAATAACCATGTTAGAATAAATACTCTTTCTTTTTTCCTTTTTTTTTCTTTTCTCTTTTTTTTATTTCTCTTTTTTTTCGGTTTTTGTTTTTTTCTTTTTTTGTTTTTAACCAATCGATCGAACCTGATGTGAGTTGCCTACGTATCATGTGGGAACATGAATCAGGTCTTACGTAGTTCGGGAAGATCAGGAATAAAGTAAATAAACTAACTTTTTTTTGGATTTTGAATTTTTTATTTTATTTTTTCGAAAGAAAAACTTATAAAGAAGAAAGAAAATATTTTTGGATTTTGATTTTTCTTCAAAATTTTTGCAAAGAAAGACTTCTAAAGAAAAGATATTTTTTTTTTGAATATCGACCTTTTTGTTTTTTGGAATTTCGAAAGAAAAACTTCTAGAGAAGAAAGGAAATATTTTTGCATTTATGGATTTTTATTCTGAAGTTAGGAAAGAAGCACTTCTAAAGAAAAAAAAGTATTTTTTAAATCTTGAATTTTCTTTTCAATTTTCGAAAGAAGAACAAAAATATTTTTGTCTTTTTTGATTTTGAGAAGCAACTAAAAGAAAATATTTTTTTGTATTTTTAAAAAAAATAGTGTCTCAAAGAAAAAATTTTCTAAAGAAAGAAGTAAAAGAATTTTATTTTTTTGGATTTTTGAAAATCTGGGGCCGCAACCGATGAGGTTTGCCTACGTATCTCACATCCGGTGAGAATCAGACCCGCGTAGTTCTGCCCTTTTGACGGAACAAGAAAAACATGACTTATTTTGAAATGAATTTTCTTTTCTTTCTTTTTTTTGTTTTTCTTTTTTTTAAATTTTGGGAGAGTTTCTGAATTTTCTAAATACCTACCTCACTTTTGTTTTTTGATTTTCTTTTTTTTTTTCTCTTTTTTTTTTAATTTTCTTTCCCTCAACTTTTATTGGTCCACCAAATGACTCTTTTACCCATGGAGAAATGCAATATGTAACATATTAGGATGCATCAAGATGGTCTGTTATTTTGGTATACCTGTCCTAGACAGACCCAACCCCTGTGTTGAATCTCCAAGGTCAAATGCATGTGATGCAAACAAATGTTCCTACTAGGGATCCGACATGAGGCTTTGTTATTCTAGGTTAAAATCATATTCGAGAAAGTATCTAGACTGGCTTACTCAAGCGGACAACTCGAGCCGAGGAGGGTCAGTGTATCGGTAGCATTGCTTTCCGGCTTAACTAGTGGTGCTCCCCGCCTAAAACAGGTGTGACTAAAATTCTTCACCGGGTGACAAGCACCTCGGCTATCTCAAAGAAAGCGGGCTATGTCAAGCAAATGCCCAATGTTAATTTTAAGAAGACTCAGAGGGGGTGCATAAGAAGACAGTTTATATGCACAGTTCAAAAATTATCAAAGCGGTAAAAAGCAAACAAGTAGCACATTATGCTCAAACATTTAGAAAAATTAGATAACAGATAAAGCCAATCATAACAGCTATTCTGAGCTCGAATTCTTGAACTCTGAACCGAAGTTCTGGGTTCTCATCCCCAGCAGAGTCGCCAGAACTATCACACCTCCTTTTTCCTACACCCACGGAAGGGTATAAGGGATAGGGGTTTTTCCAATTAAAGGACAATCGAAATGGAATTTATTATTAAGAGATTTAGAATCGCCACCTGGGAGATTTATGGTGTCCCAAGTCACCAGTTGAATCCCAAATCGAGAAAAAGATTGACTCTGTTTAACAGTCCGCGAACCATAAATTCGGATAAGGAATTCTGTTAAACCGAAAGAAGGTGTTAGGCGTTCCTGAGTTCCGTGGTTCTAGCACGGTCGCTCAACTGTTATATTCGGCTTAATTATCTGATTTTAATACAATTCGAACCTATGTGCAATTTTAAATTATTTACCGCTTTTAATTAATTTTTAAGGAAGATTGAACGTCATTTTAAAACGTGTCTTTGGATCGCGTCACATGAAATGCACCTGCAATCCGAAACACATTTTATTCAACATTTTAGGATTTGGATTTGGGTCACATAAAATGCACACCCGAGTTTAAGAAAGTAAATTATTAAAAGGACGCGCCTAAAGCAATTACGCGTTAGCAACTTTGCGAGGGCCATGAAAATTCGCTAAATGGCAAACCTCGAATTCTAAGGATAAAAAAAAATTAATTAAAGTGAGGACCGTGCAATTGAAATTTTCTTTGGCACGCAAGTCTAGCTAATTGAAACCATGGTACCACCAGCATCGCTTTCAGCGAATACAACACCTAGCTAACTTTTCTTTTAAAAGGGTATTATAGAGCATACATTTTATAGAACCTCTCATATGTACTGAACAACTGAACCTAATGCAGAACACTTAAATCGCATGAAATCAGTCAGAATTGATAAAACCATTAATATGTCAAAACCAAACAAATAATAGTGCTTCTACTGCAAAATTGCTTATTCCAAAAATGACAACAAAAAAAAAACTAATCTTGCATGGTGTTGACAGTATCGTGCATGAAGAAATTAATAATGTATATATATGTATTGGAGCTATTTTGAGGTTGTGATATTTAAATTTACCACCGACCTTTTGAAAACTATATCTAACAGATCTCAGGCTATTTTTGTTGATATATTTGTCACGTTGATAGACTATTACCAATCTGTCGTATTGAGATAAGTGAAAAGCAAGGAAAACAAGACATAGCAATATAAAATTAAGAAGATAACAAATATATTACTACTACTAGAATTTACAAAGGCAAGAAGTCGAAGCTAGAAAACAAACCGACCCAACGGAAATGTAACAAGAATACTCATGTTTACAACAACGTCGCATTTTCAGCAGCTCAAACTCGACGGAAAAATGGACAGCGATAACCGTAGACCGGAACCAACGTACGGCAACCTCCACATGACTAACATTCACAAACGACACCAAACTTCAGTTAAATATCCATATTTCGTACATTAAGAATCAAATCAAGGACGAGGAAAATAAAACGTATTTTTTGTACTATTTTTTGACTTTCTGAAATCTCAAACCTGACTTACGCTCGTTCCCTCACTCTATTCATGTGTGTGACTGTGTGTGTACTCGATCTGATGGTGTTTACTGATTTTCCGGCGAGTTCTGATGGCGGGAGTGCCGTTCGCCGGTGAATCTGGGTGAGAGTCACGATGGAGAAGGGGGCTGTAGGTTCAGGAGTGGTCTGTTGTGTTTCTCGTCGAAGAAAAAGAACATTGAAGAGGGTCATTCATCTGCTCTTGTATATCGAGTGTATATTAATTGTATCTCCCGTGCATACTCAGTATCTCCAGTGTATATAGAATGTATACCCTTTCTTGGCTTTTTTTTTTCAATGAAGAAGATGAGAAAAATTCTCTTATTGTCCGTCCTCCTCTCTTTCCTAAGTCAATATGACATTCTATAAATAATAGAAGTTGGCACACAATTTGTGCTTGCCTTTCTAGGCGTGCACTTTCTTGCCCCATGCACATGTAACCCATGATTTGCCCCATTCTTTTGACCAATTTAATAATATCCATGTGTACCTTTTTTGTGGGCATGTGCAGCCATGATTGAAAATACTCTCCAGTGGTCTCTTTTGCCAAAGCTACGCTCAGCTCTTTATTTAGACTCCCGGGTTATTTAGGTGGGGAAATGGGTTTGGGTATTGGGTTGGGTCGATCCGGTTTGGGATGGGTTGGTATAAGGTAATTGGGCCATTATATTTGTTCTTTGGGGTGGCCCAATACACCAAGACTAAGTCAATTTCTTTTTTCAATTTCCTTTTTTTTTTATTTAATTAATTAAAACCTAAATTAATTCAAATTATAAAATTAAAATGATTATTTAACTATAAAGTTTATAAAAATTAATTGATCCTAAATTTAAAGAGAAAAATTAATAATCCAAATTTTTAAAGCTAAGAATGTAAAATGGACCATTTTTGTGATTTTTATTTTTAATAAAGCAACTAACTAATAAATTAATCCTAAAATGTGAAAAAATTCTGAATGTAATGCATGGTATTTTTTGATTTTTAATGGAAATTAAATATGCACAAAAATGAGATTAATTAACAAAAATCCTACAAAAAATCCTATAAAATTGCAAAATTGGGAAAAATTATTTTCTGATATTTTATGGGAGTAATTCATATAGGGCAAAAATCACGTGCTCACAGCGGGAACTCTGTTGGGGTCGATAGGGGGCACCTCGTTAGTGGGTATCATATTGTTGTTCCTGCCACGGTGGTCAGACTAAGCATCTACGTTCAAGGGGCAGATTGGAAGTTCGACATTTGAAATTTTTTCCTGAAATTAAAAGCTCAAAAAACAAGTGCAAAATAGAGTGTGTTATGGAAATTTGTATCAAATTGCCACTATTATCCTTAGCCCCACGGTGGGCGCCAAACTGTTTAGCCTAAAAAATGGATAACAATTAAATTTGTAAGTAGTTTTAAGGATATGCGAATTAATTCAATATAAATGATATATTACGTTAGATTAAATAGATAAAGGATCGAATAATTTTCAAACTGCTTAGTTAGGGTGGTTACGGACTCAATAACAGCCTTCATGAAGTGTCTGCACTAGATTCCAGACTTCCAAACTCACAGTAACGAAGCACCAAAAGCGAGAACATTGAATAATAGAGAAAATAATAATATATTACTTTGGAATGCGTGTTACAGTGTCCTTAATGAATAATCAGATTCCCTTTATATAGTAGGAGAGTTCTACTCTAAGTACAATTCCATAAAAGGTAAAAATCTTTCGTTTAACCAATCACCGGATTTTTGCCGATACATGTTGAGATCCCCGCCGTGATATCTGGCCGGTCACAGATATCACGGTCTTCTGTTACTCGTGCTCGATTGCCTGATAATGCTCTCCAAAGGTCTTTTGGGATTCGAACAGATCCCGGGGTTATGGCCCCGATATTCCCTCGGGTGGCGTTGTGCCCTCGGGCTCCGACTCGAGGGGCTCCTTGTCTCGATCCTAGTTTCTTACCATCACGCCTCTTACTTCGTTTACTTCATCGGCAACCGAGGCGTCTCAAAGGTTCGGTTTCACCCGTATACAGTTCTAAATATGCCTCGGAGATAAAAAGAGCAGTATTTAAAATATATTTGATTTGATCCAAAGGGAAGAATAACGCAAACTATGAAAACAGTACTCTCCAAAAATTGTTTTTAACAACAGTTTGAGAGAACGACAAGTTTTCATTAACTTATTTTTCTCTTTTCGATTTCGGCCTCGCATATAGAAACAGTAGGGCGCAGACATTTCTATGATACGAACAAAGGTTCAGTTTAGTTCCTTAAATGAAAACTTTCTTGAAAAACTGCACACCACTTGTTCTTCAACTACCTCAAACCTCCAATGCAGTTCCAAAAGCTATAACGAGAGTTGCGCAATACCAGTCTAGTTCTGGTCAGTTTCATCTTTACAGGGGACAATGGCCGAGAATATATTACACGTAAATGATTATACATTAACAATTAATTCACCTTAAAACTAATCCATTGTTTCCGTACATTGGACGTTCACTAGAGGAGTTGCACATGAGTCTGTCTGATATGGCCAAGAACTTGATGCTCAAAACTACTGATCAGCAGTCGATGCTAAGTTTAAATACATTTAAACATCTTCTAAAATGCGTAAAGTTAGTTTCTCCTTTTCCCCTTTCCTTGACAATTGTACGCTGTTATTTCACTCCTACAATATGGTATTCTAGTGTTTAAATGATTAATTAGTGAGACAAAGACCCTTAATATTGGATGAGGCTTTACCACCAGTTAACGTACCATGTGGATAACAAGCCGAGGCATATATGACATACGTAAAACTAAAATGTCAATGGACACTGGTAGTACTATAGTAGTACTACGACAAATACGTTTTATATGCATGTCTAGATTATACTCTTATTCTAGCAATCATTCTTGAAAAAATTGTAGCAGTCATATAGTACAGCAAACTAAGATCAGAATGACCCCCCACGCAAAAAAAAAAAAAAAAAAAAAAAAACCCCCCCCCCAAAAAAAAAAAAAAAAACCCCCCCCCCAAAAAAAAAAAAAAAAACCCCCCCCCCAAAAAAAAAAAAAAAAACCCCCCCCCCAAAAAAAAAAAAAAAAACCCCCCCCCCAAAAAAAAAAAAAAAAACCCCCCCCCCAAAAAAAAAAAAAAAAACCCCCCCCCCAAAAAAAAAAAAAAAAACCCCCCCCCCAAAAAAAAAAAAAAAAACCCCCCCCCCAAAAAAAAAAAAAAAAACCCCCCCCCCAAAAAAAAAAAAAAAAACCCCCCCCCCAAAAAAAAAAAAAAAAACCCCCCCCCCAAAAAAAAAAAAAAAAACCCCCCCCCCAAAAAAAAAAAAAAAAACCCCCCCCCCAAAAAAAAAAAAAAAAAAAAAAAAAGAGAAGCTCTAACGTCCGGAAACAGAACAGTAACATGCCCTTCAAACCTTGAGAATCTAAGCAAATCGCTACCGAATATGTACGTTCACTCTATGTTAATTCTGATGATGTTTCTTGGTTTTCCACTTTCAGTCGCGGGGTGGGTACTGCTATTACGTCTCAGGCCACTAAATGGATCTCTGAATCCAGGATCCCAGTCTGTCAACCAATTATTACTTGTTCCTGCATAAACAAAACAGCAAATATTACAGGGATCACAACATGCATTAAGCTTCTTCCTATGAAAGGAAGATTTCATCCAGCAAAATCCTGAAAGGCTAACAGAAACTAGCAGGTCACTGAATGGCATAGACAAGGTTCCACTTTTCGCTTTTGCTTGTTTTAGCTTTCTGTCAGACTTTGGGCCCGAATGGCAGAATTGGTACCAGTGCATGGGGTAAACAAGAGCTAGATTTCAAGCAGGCATGATCTTTGTGCTTGCTTCTTTAAGTAGCGCTTTACTTAGTAAGCAAACAGATAATAGCCCACAAAGTTTGTCTAATTCTTCCCACCTAGGCGCGCAGTAAATCACAAGCAAAAGTGTATCAAACTAGTATGGTAAGTCCTAAGAGATTGAAAACAGCTCCTGCTACATATTTTCTGAAATGTCAAATCTAAGGGCTGCAGCGTCTAACAGTTTTTGCACAGAATCTGCATTAAAAAGAATTTTTCATCTAAAATGAATAAGGTAATCTTTTAGTGAGACGCTAAACTAGAAAAGCGTCAAAATTCAATATAGTGACAGGGAGAACTCTAACATTTGCTGCGAAAATTAGCTACCACACTAAATTAAAAAATTCACGCCATCATAAATAATGGAATTCTACCTTTTTTGAGTGTTTTTCATAAAGTGATCTCTTCCACAAGTGTGTTTCAGAAGAATTAATTTCACCCATGCTCAACCATGAAATATCATTTGCTTAGGCTCATTGTGAACTGCTAACTAATAAGCTAGTGGTAAGGTCAAGTCTAGCTCTCTTCATCTGTGTCATTGTTTGATGAGAAGTGCTGAAGTAATTCCTACACAGTTACTCCCACGCCCTATATCGACAAAGTTACCTAAACTCTCTTCATGCCCTCTCAAATGAGACAGCTAATAAAGTTTAGCGATAGCAATGTAAAATACATAAACTAAGAACATTGTCAAACTAAGTCTAGTATGATTTGGGGGAAAAACCCTAAGTCCAGCATAACTGTATAAGGAATAAAGATAGTTTAACTGAGAAGCGTCAATACTCCGTCGGAAATGTGCAAATGTAATCCATCAGGGCATATACCAGTACTATTTGACATGATCAGCAGAGAAAGGCATTTCCCTTTCTCACTAACCTGCATTTGCATGGAAATCAGACTCACTCTCCCAGCCAGGAATATGCCTATCAGCATTGCTATTCCATGTCTGTGTAAAGCCAGCTAATTCATCTGCAAAACAAAGAGACAAACATGTGAAATCTGCTGTTGAACGGAACGTAGAAGTGGAACACCTGAGTAATCTTAAAGAAGATGCTACCTTCTGCTAGATTATGCAATGTCTGCGTCGTGTCCACCTTGCCACCAGAGGCAAGCTTCCTTGTTAAGGAGTGTCCCTAGGAATGAAAGAAGAATGTGAATAAGATACTTTTCTCTATCCGGCAAGATGAAGCCACTGTTCACAGAGTAAAGGAAAAGGCTAGAATTCAACCAGAGATTGCACATATCTTTAACTACACAAATGGAGCAATCTTTTAGATTATCATGTAACTGCCAATGTCTAACGCAGGCAAAATAATGCAAGTCTCCCGCAAATTCGTATGAGAAAAGTCAGACTTGTTTCTACCTTCCGCATGAATGGCAGACACATACGATTAGTCACTCTTATTAACTACTAACGCCTCTGTTCTCATTATAGAAGACAAGTGTTAAGACTCCTTTAAAAATGTTCACCAAAGTTACGAACTCCATACTTTGGTTGTTAAATCCAACCAAATTTACATAATTTTTAGTAGATAATTTAGAAGGCATTGGAGGCTATGTTGCTCGGACTCTCCGAAAATGTCGTCGGGTACATGCCGGATCCTTCAAAAGTAGTGTATTTTTGGAGTATCCGACAAGGGTGCGGCAATGTTTTGGAGAGTCCGCGCAACATAGATTGGGGGTCCACCATTTTCCACCGAGACTCATAGATGTTATCTTGAACATAGTGTATGTTTTTTAACTTAATAAGCTTCTAAACATAAAACACATCACAAGTCCTTCAAGTATTTTAATAACAGTGCCAGAAGCAAAGACTAATAAAATGTATTATACCTTATCATGGATGCCCCTGGAGATTCTATGCGTTGCTTGACCAGTTGTTCTATCTGCTTGCTTGCTCTCCTCTAGCACCCTCTGTTTCATAACATGTGCACTGTTAGAATCAGGAAGAACACACTTATTCAGCCTGAACACAAGCATCAAGGAGATGAGAACATACTCCATCACTTCCAGTCTTACGAGTGGTGGTGGCAGTGTAATATGCCCCCTCTATTCCACCATATGTAACTCTTCTATAGCTCGCGCTTTGAGGCTTGGATTCTGTTCCTTCCAAATTCATATCTTCCATTCTCCGTGTCACGTCTTTGCTTACGCTCTTGCTCTTGCTATGGTCTGCGACATAAGTACAACTAATGATTTCCACCAGCAAGAATGTTATTTCCTCCGTTTCATTTTATGTGTCACTCTGTATTTTTTAGTCTATCCTAAAAAAGATGTCAAGAACATGTGAAACTCTCTCCACCTATCACTCTTGCTGGTAGTAAGCGCAACTTAGTATCTCGCATATAATTAATTAATGTCTCAAAAGTTTCCTTTATTTCTTAAGCTATATCCTCAATCAAACAGTGCTACGTAAAATGAGACAAAAGGAGTACTAATAATGGACAGATAACATAAAAACAACCAAAAGTTACCATCAGTTTGATCTTCAGGATGTTCAACAAGTGGATTTCTGTTAGCATAATCCCTATCTCTTTCCTCCTCGGAGCCATTAACGCCGTCTTCCTCCGCTGGTTCTAGCTCTACTTCTCCCTCATCATCCATATCTATCTCTTGAATGACTGGTCCATTGGAATTAGCAAACTGCTGCAAGTCATCAGCAGGAGTTGTTGGATGTAACATGGAAGACTGAGACAATTTAGGAAAAGGGCGAGTAAAGAACGGGTCATCAAATGGGTCTCTTCCTCCAAATATACTAGACATCATGCCTCCAAATCCATCAAATGGACTGCTGAAGGAGTTGTAATTGTCTCTGCCACCTCTTTCTCTCTGCATATTCTCACACCAAACCCTAATCCCAGAACCGGAAACTTAACAACTTAGCCATATAAAACTATTGAAAAGGTTAAAGATTGATTGACAATAGGATGCGCAATAATTTGGTAATGTGCAGCAATTACAATCTCATGGTCAATTAACGTATCGAGATCAACAACGTCTCAGCTCCTAATTTAGTACTACTACTTAGTAATACAAAATACTGTAAAACACTTGAAAGAATTCGCCACAAAAGCTAGTTTGAACTTTGATATGTATATTTTTAGGAACCTTGTCAAATATTTGAAAGTAGGACATTTGCATTCTTAAAATCCTGAGGATATCATGAGTTTAGGTTTTGATAAAAGCACAAGTTTAATGAGAATCTAATGATTAGAACCTCTATTTTAGGCAATGATACTCTTAACTTAACTTTTTAAGCTCATTTTAGTAAATGATAGAGCTAGTGCAGAATCTACCAGTTCCATGACTAGAAAATAATAGAATTAAACAATAAACAGCAGCAGAAAAATAAAAAAAAAATAGATTGCTAATTCCCTTTACCAAAAAAGAGATTGAATTACCTTCGAGAATAAATTTGTTCTTTGAGGGGGGATGAAACAATGTGCGGGACTACGATTTATATTTGAGGAGTGACACGTGTTGGAGAGTTGTAGAGAGGTCAGAATACATGGAGAGTTTGTCGCCTAGATCCTTCCATTTTCTTTCATTTTCTATTCTATTTCTCTCCTTGCACTCAGAACCTTCCAGGTCTCTCTTTTACCATTCCATTAAATCTATTTTTTGGTGTTTGAATGAACAAAGAATATAAAAAAACTAATTGTGCAAAATATTAAATTAGTTTAACAAATATTGAGTAAGGACCTAATGAGAGGTTGAAATAATCATCATTACTCCTATGAGGGAAATACTATCAACCATTTTGGCACATTCTAAAATAAACACATTACTCAATTGTTTCTATTAGAGTAATATTATTCGTTAAATATTATTTGTGTGTTCAATTAAACTCATTACTAGCTATTCTAATTATGTGTACATTTTCCCTTTTGATATTTTACGCATGTGTATTTTTAGTGTTATAATTTGCAGGGTCGGATAGTTTCATTTCGGGAAGGTTTTGGGTTGATTTGGACCATTTGGTTCTTGGTTTTGAAGCCTTAGTTGTAAATATTGACCAAAGTTTGACGTTTGTGAAAACAACCTCAGAACGGTGTTTTGATAGCTTCAATAGGTTCGTACCATGATTTTGGACTTGTGTGTATGTCCGAAATCGAATTCGGAGGTTCCTAGGTTGATTTGACTTATTTTTTTGAAAGTTGGTTTTTTAGATTTAGAAGTGTTCCCAAGTTTGACCGTAGGTTGAATTTTTGGCTATCGAATTCAGAACTTGGTCTTGGGACTTTGAATAGGTCCGTTTTGCTATTTGAAATTTGTCTACTAAATTTGGTATCATTTGGAGTTGGTTTGATAGGATTCGGACGTTTGGTTGCAATTTTAGAGGTTCTTGAGTTTTTTTTTTAATTCATGTATTTTGATGTCTGGTTCGTAGTCCTAGATGTTATTTTTGTATTTTGATCACACGAACGAGTTCGTATGATATTATTATACTTGTGTGGATGTTTGGTTTGGAGCCCCAAGGACTCATGTGAGTTTCGGACGTGTTTCAGATTGGATTGAACTTATTTTGGGTTGCTGATATGTTTGTGCTGTAGTTATCGCAATTGCGAGCACCGGCCTCGCAATTGCGAAGTGAACAGGTGAGGGTCAGGTATCGCAATTGTAAAGTGTAGACTATACTGGGTAGGTTCGCATTTATGACACATTAGTCACATTTGTGAAGGGAGCAGGCTTCGCATTGTCGCATTTGCGACTTCTCACATAGGCTGTCAGTGCCGCATTTGCAAAGCATTCTTCACAATTGCGAGGGTTCGCAATTGCAAAGCCAGTATCGCAATTGCGATATCTGTAACTGAACAAAAGGGATGGGAGTCGAATTTCATCTTATTTTCTCTCATTTTAGAACCTTAGACTCAGTAGGAAGCGATTTGGAGAGGAGATTTTCATCTACACTATCGTGTAAAGATCATTGCTTTATTGATTGTAATTGGTTTCTCTTGCATTGTTTGATGATATTGAGTCTTTTTTGTTAGATTTGAGCTGTGCGGAGGCAAATTTTTGGGGGGGAGATATTTTTAGGGTTGATTTGGCCTAGTTGAGTGTAAGTATCTAGCCTAACTTTGTGTGTGGGAACTACCCCTTAGAATTTGGGTTGATTGTGTTATTTGAATTATGTGAAAGACGTGTACACGAGATGACGAGCGTGTACACGTGCTTATATGTGGTATTTTGATCAGTTTAAACTTTTAGACTTCTTCCATGCATTTAATTAAATTTGTCATAGCATGTTATATCATCCATTGTTAAATTTACTCTCACATACTCTATTTGACATTGTTAGCACATGTTCTATCTTTTATTGTTAAGTTTTCTCTTATATGCTTTAGTTGAAGTTGTTGCCTCTCTTATTATCTTGCTACCTCTCTTATTGTTGAATTACTCTTATTTGAAGTTTTTATTTCGTAGGAATACCTTCATTTTGAGTTATTAGGTTGAAGTTATGAAAGCTATTAACACATTGAGGTTGAAGTTGTTATTAAGATATCTTCCTTGTTGAATATTTCTCATTTATTTTGTTATTATTGAGATTCTTGTTCCCATTGTGGTTGATCTGTGGGATATATATTGTGGTAAGAATGGTATTGTTGATTTTGGCAAGTGTTGTGGAATTTAGGCACATATAGTGCAAGTTGATTATTGTGTTATGATATTGATATGCATGCGGTGGTATAAGGATAGGGGTTGATACGTATGCAATGAGATATGGTGAAATTTAAATACGTGTTGCTAGTAAGGGAATTACTTGAAGCCACGCGGTAAGATAAGGAGGCTAAAATGTGTGTAGTTATTTCAAAAAAAAAAAATTAAAAATAATTGTGAGGCTCACACAGTGATATAAGGAAGATTGTGCTTATGACTTGTGAAATGTAAAATATGAAATTTGTGGTGTGGTACCTCAGTTGTGATTCTTATTATACATTCTTTGATAAAAAGGCTTGATAGTTGAACAGTTTTGGTTACTTCCTCATTGTCTTACTTGTGTTTGTCCGTATTTGATTACTTGTTATTCTTATCATGTGTTCGCTCCTTGTTGCCTTGGTTTCCCTAAATTCCGTTTTTAGCCTATATTATTGTACTGTTTGTTATCATTCATTCCCTCACTTTCCGCTATTTGTCTATATTATACTCTGTTCAGCTTTCTCATGCTAGTAGGTGTCCTAACCTCGTCACTACTCTATCGAGGTTATGCTTGATACTTACTGGGTACCGCTGTGGTCTACTTATAGACATATAAAATTTATTTAGTTTAATCCATACAAAATTTGGATTGAATCTTAATTTTATTTGGGTTAAATAATTAATTTGGACTTTACAAATTAAATTGATCTATTTTATTATTTGGAAGCCCAATGTCCATTTCATCTTAAGGCCCAGACTCATGCCATGTGTCAAGTGACATGACAAATCCACTCAAACTCAAAGTCAACAAGATGATGCCACATGTGAAATAATGTGGAAACCCCAGTCTAAAATATATAGTGACCAATCAAGAGTAGCCAAATATCTAAAAATGACATGTCTTGGCCAATCACAAGAAAGCTTATCACATAGTTTGATGGCTCACATGATCCAATCAGAATCAAGCAAGAGAGTTCATATGTATCTAGACTGTCCATCCTCTACCATTATAAATAGAGGGGTTATATACTCTCTGAGGACATTGCGAATTGGAGAAAAATATTCCGCAATTGGTAAAGGCATCCACAAACAGAATGATCAATCATCAAGTGCGTAGTTCTTCAAGAAAGGAGTGATCAACGGAGTTCTTCTCGGAGATCAATCCGAAATCAAAAACTGCTGCTCGACGTTCTTGGCAATTAAATACAACACAGGGGAGGTCTGCATCATCCTACATTCGAGAAAGACGCTTCTCAAGCTCTCGAATCACGGAGAATTTTAGAGAGGAGAATCAAGGGATATTTAGAATTGTACTCACAAATATTCATCAATAAAATCTCTTTTTCTTTATATTATTTTTGTTGCAATTTAATTTTTCATACTAAAAAATTTGTTGCAAACAAATTTTGGCACGCCCGGTGGGACCAATTCTCCCTTTCATCTCTTCCTCTTGCAAGTTGAAACTTTTGATCTACTGCATCAATGTCCTTCCAAAAGTGTGTTGATGTTTCATGCAAATCCGTTGATATCAGTCATGTTGTCCCAATTACTCGAAGAAAATTCAAGGCTAGTGGCTTGGAGGGATCCGAATACTTCGCCTCCTTGGAAATGGCAAAGAAGAGCAGATCTCACATGACGTCTGCAACTGCAACCTCTGGGGGAAACACCCCATTCTCGCTATTTGACAAACTTTCTCAAACGGCCTCCAACCATGGTGGATTTGAGGATTTGGGGGATTATACAGTTTTAACAAAAGTTAATGCCTTAATGACTGACGAAACTAACGTAGACGAAAAGTTTCCCATGATCGAACAGACTATAGAAGTCTTGAAGAAAGTTGTTGAAGACAAAGACCTTCAAATCACTCAACTCATGAACAAATTGGGGGCCTATGCACCTGGAGAGTCGAGCCATGTCCCTTCTCGTTCACCAGTCTCCACCTTGGAAAACGGCTGTTGAGGAATCACTTGCCAAGTTCAGCATTCAGAAAGAAAAACAATCCACTTCGGTTGCGGCTATATCTGTCCAACAATTGCAAGATATGATTATAAACATCATCAGAGCTCAATATGGCGGACCATCACAAAGTTCGTTGTACTACTCTAAGCCTTATACTAAGATGATTGATTGTCTAACTATGCCAACCAATTATCAACCACCAAAGCTACATTGATTTGATGGCAAAGAAAACCTAAGGCAACATATTGCCCACATTGTCGAGACTTGTAGTAATGCTAGAACGCATGGTGACCTTTTGGTAAAATAATTTGTTCGTTCGCGGAAAGGTAACATATTTGACTGGTATATTGACTTGGATCCAGAATCCATTGATAGTTGGGAGCAACTTGAGAAGGAATTCATCAATCGTTTTTACACTAGCCGAAGAACTATAAGCATGATAGAGTTGACAGGCACCAAGCAAAGGAAAGACGAACATATGGTGGATTACATCAATCGTTGGAGAGCGTAAAGTTTGGACTGCAAGGATCGCCTTTCAGAAATATCTCCTGTGGAGATGTGGATTCAAGGACTGCACAAAGGCCTTTTGTACATCCTATAAGGGATCAAACTGCGAATTTTCGAAGAACTTGCAGCGCGAGCACACAAAAAATGAAGTTGAGCATCGCAAGTCATGGAAATGCATCTCCATTTGCTGATCAAAATAAGCTCAAGAAAAGTGTTGCATCAAAGAACCAAACTAAAGAATCTATGGTTGTGAAAGCAACTTTCTTGAAAGTCATAACCAGGCAAAAGGTTAAAGAGGATAAGACCCCGAGTCAAAATCTCAAAGAGGAGAAACGTCGTCCAACCTTGAAGGAATTAGAGGCTAAGTTTCTAGATTCGGACGTACCCATGATCCTTGATGAATTGCTAGCCAAGAAAGACATCGATATCCTTGAATCAAAAAGGCCTGAGGAAATTGGTAAAGTTGGCGATCTGAAATACTAAAAGTTTCATCGCATTATTAGCCACCCTACAGAGAAATTCTTTGTTTTGAAGGAGAAAATCATGGCTCTTGTAAGTGAAGGAAATATCATCATAGACATGGGTGAAGCAGAATCAAATCATGCAAGTATCGTGCTCAAGGAAAAGAAGTGTTCAAGGTTGCAGAACGTTCCAAGAACTGCCTTCTTACAATTTGGAAGTTTTGATCCCGTTGAAGTTGATCTTCCAAGAAAAACTCTTAAAGGTTCACTAGAGCTGGACACTCAGTCCAAAGAGGGTTGGACTTTAGTCACTCACAAGAAACAAAAATATCAAGCAGTTTTGAGGCTACGACTTCCTAAGACAAGAGAAAAAATAACTAATGTGGATAAGATACAACCACCAAGAATAATCAAATCTTCTATTAGCAAGAAGATCAATGGTGTTTTATCGTCAAAGTTCCGAAAGGTCATCACATTGCATGAATTCTTTCTTGGAAATTTCCTTCATGGAGGTCACATTGGTGCAACTTATGTAGTTTTTAGTACTGATGAAACAAAGTAAAGCTACAGTGAGCTTGCTCCAATAAAAACACAAGAACATCATGATAACAGAAAATTTATCACATGTTGTGCAACAATTTCCTTCACATATTATGACTTGCTACTGGGTCTAAGTCATATAATAGACCTTTGTTTATTGTAAGGGCCATTCGAGAACAACATCTCAATTGCATACTTGTTGATGATGGTTCGGCTGTCAATATCATGCCAAAGATGGTGCTAAAAAAGCTTGGAATATCTATCGATGAGCTATCCAAAAGTAAGCTAACAATCTAAGGTTTCAACCAAGGAGGACAACGATCCATTGGTATGATCCGCATGGGATTATCCATTGGTGATATGAAGTCAAACACCCTGATTCACGTCATAGATGCTAAAATATCATACAACTTGCTGCTTGAACGTCCTTGGATTTATGAGAATGGGGTGGTATCATCTACTTTGCATCAATGTCTGAAGTAAAGAAGGGATGCAGAGATAGTCAAAATTGATGCAGACATCAAGCCTTTCACTGAGACGATCATACTTTGTAGATGAAAAATTCTACCTAGATTCTTGTGAACCGAGTCTGGAGAAACCATCATCTGTTGACAAAGCTAATTTCAATTCAAAAGAAGAAAATGAGACTCAATGTACTACCATCAAACTGTCTCCATTAAGCTATCATCATCTGAAGATGACATACAGACAAAGACTGATAAGGGGTATCCAATTTTTCACTATGTTCCCCGTGAGCATTGAAAGAAAGGGCAACCTTTGTTACAGGAATGTACTCCAAATAAGCAAATGAGTCACATAGCTCCAAGATTTAAAGGAGCATATGACTGTCCTCATTGCACAAATACATCTATGACTTGTGAGTCTGCTAAAGACAATCTCCAAGCTGATAAAATAAAAGGGCACTCTGATCCTAAGGCCTTCATACTACGTGAAAAGTCTGGTTATGATTTCTCTATCCGTCAAGACTAGGAGAACTCATAGACGAAGCCACTGGTTAAAAGATACATGGAGTCAATGAGTCCCAAATGAAGTTGAGAAAGCAAGGGTGCTACGTCACCACTCTAAAGTTTGTGTTGGGATTCAATTTGGCATAGCTTCTTCGAATTTCATCTAAAAGAAGCAAAGAGATAGCTTCATCACTACACACCGAGGTAGAGGAGGTGAAAGAAGTTAAAGGACAAGAATATAAAATAACAAGATTTAGTGTTTGATCGCATTGGAGGATCAACCCCTCGGGTCTCGGTGTTTGAAAGGATAAGTCACAAAGGTAAACGTGTATCTTCCAAACATCTAAAGGAAGTTTCCACTACCTCAAAGACCTTTGTCTTTGTCGACTGGGAACCATAAGGAAGTCACCATCCAGAAAGATATTGTCAAAACATAAGAGCAACTCCATCAGGAGCGGGGTCATTTTGAAGTTGTTGCTGACAAGAAATCTATAGTGCTTTCCCATCACGTATGAAGAGGATGTCTATTTTGTCAATGACCACAGATGGTCCACTGAAGGTTCAAAGGAGGACCATTGTTTACACTTGCCAACCTCATAAAGAAGCATAGAAATAGAAAGAAGCCATGCCGACCATCCAAGGAAGTAAAAGAGAAAAGTCAGACTTTGTGGAAACATCCTTTCACATAACTGTGGAAGATATCCCACGCCTTAACATTGATGAAGAAGTACACTAGGCTCCCCCTCAACTAGAATATGGCGGACAATCAACTATGGATGAACTTAAGGAACTCAATTTTGGCACTCTAGAAGATCCACGCCCCACCTTCATTAGTGCGCATCTTATGCCTCAGGAGGAGGAGGAATACTCCAAGTTATTTATCGAGTATGAAGATGTCTTCGCTTGGTCGTATAAAAAAATTGCTGGTCTTAGTCCTAAGGTAGTCGTTCATCATTTAGGGATCAAAAGTGGAGCACGTCCTATGAAGTAGTCACAACGCATGTTTCGACCCGAGCTAGTACCACAAATTAAAGTCGAAGTCAACAAGCTCATCGAGGTGGGATTTATTCGATAGGTGAAGTACCCATCATGGATATCGAGTATTGTACCTATCAAGAAGAAGAATGGTCAAATATGTGTTTGTGTTAACTTTCGAGACCTAAACAAGGTGTGTCTGAAAGATGACTTTTCGCTACCAATTATTGAACTCATGGTTGATGCTACAATAGGGAATGAAGCTATGTTATTCATAGATGGGTCCTACGGATACAATCAAATCAGAATGTCTCCAAAAGATGAAGAGTGTACTGCTTTTCGAACTCCAAAAGGGATACAACGCTACAAAGTGATGACCTTTGGTCTGAAGAATGTTGGTGCCACCTACCAATGCATGATGCAAAACATCTATGGCGACATGCTTCATAAGAGGGTTGAATGCTACGTCGATGACCTGGTGGTGAAGACGAATAGTAGGCATTACCATCTTGAAGACCTTTGAATTATTTTTGAAAGGTTAATAAAATTCAAGTCGAAGATAAATCCACTCAAGTGTGCATTTGGAGATACCTCAGGAGAGTTTCTTGGCTTCATTATGCGTCATCGTGGAATTGAAGTTGATCCTGCAAAGATTGACGCCATTCAGAAAATGCCCAAGCCAAAGAACTTGAGGGAGCTTCGAAGTCTCCAAAGAAACTTAGAATTCATCCGAAGGTTTGTCTCTAATCTGGCTGGACGGTGTCTACCCTTCAATCATCTATTGAGAAAGTATATTCATTTTAATTCGGATCAGTCATGGCAAAATGCTTTTGAAAGCATCAAAAGATACTTGCTGAATCCATTTGTCTTAGGGGCGCCAATGCTTGGGAAGCCATTGATACTCTACGTTGCGGCACATGAACGTTCACTTGGAGTACTACTTGCTTAAGAGAATGAGGAAGGAAAGGAACAAGCCTTGTACTACCTCAGTCGAACTCTGATCGGAACTGAGTTAAACTATATGCTTGTTGGGAAAATATGCTTAGCGTTACTTTATGCGATAAAGAAGCTAAGGCATATTTTGAAGCATACACCATCAAACTCATCTCTTGAGTAGATCCCATGAAGTTCGTGATGATTCGACCTGTTCTTTCTGGATGCCTAGCAAGATGGTCCATATTGTTTAACCAATATGAGATCACATACACACCTCAAAAAGTTATGAAAGGACAAATGCTAGCCAATTTTCTGGTTGTTCACCCTCTTTCGGTGTAATGGGGCTTTTTGATGAGTTTCCAGATGAAGAAATTTTGTTCATTGAAGAATTTCCACCATAGACAATGTTCTTTGATGGATCTGCACGTCATAACGGTGCGGGGGCAGGTGTTGTATTGATCTCTCCAGAAAGACAAGTCTTGCTATTCTCTTTTGTTTTAGGTGAAACATGCTCCAACAATGCCGTAAAGTACCAAGCTATGATCATCGGTCTCGAAATGACATTAGGCATGAAGATTCTACAATTGAAGATCTACGGCGACTCTAAGCTGATCATCAGCCAACTTTTGGGAAGTTACGAGGTAAAAAAGGAATATCTTTTTCCATACCATCAGTATGCTTCTGGTTTACTTGAAAGATTCGAGCAAGTATTCTTAAACCACATCCCAAGAGAAGAAAATCGCAATGCTGATGCTTTGGATAACTTGTCCACGATGATGGCACTTAGAGAGAATGAGTTAGCAAAGGTATATGTATTTCATTGATAGGTTATTCCTAGACTTCTTGATCTTCAAATCAACGAAAGCCAGCATACACTTGTTCGAGTGGTTGAAGAAGAAGATTGGAGGCAACCACTGATAGAGTACCTTGAACATGTAAAATTACTCGAGGATCCGCGACAAAGAACAGACATCAAATGAAGAGCACCACGATTCATCTTCTATAAGGGGACATTATTTTGCCGCTCTTTTGAAGGATTATTCTTGCGATGTCTTGACAAAGAAGAATCCCGCCAAGCGATGGAGGTAGCACATTATAGCTCACGTGGAGAACGCCAATCTATCCCAAGATCTATTTTTGCATCAAGAGGATGGGCTACTACTGGACGAAAATGGTTAAGGATTGCATGGCGCATGCCAAAAGATGTCAACTGTATCAATTTCATTCCAACTACATCTACCAACCTCCATAGCCTCTTCATCCAACTATAGCCTCATAGCCTTTTGATGCATGGGGACTTGACTTTGTTGGACCGCTTCCAAAGTCATCAAAGGGACATATGTACATATTGGCCGCTATGGACTACTTCTTTAGATGGGCTGAAGTTGTTCCACTCAAGGAGGTAAAAAAGGAAATGTTATCGATTTTATCAATTCATATATAATTTTTAGATACGGCATACCAGGATACATAATCACTGATAATGGAACACCATTTTACAAAAAGCTCGTGAAGAGTCTGTGTGGGAAGTTTGATTTCAAGCAACTTAAGTCTTCAATGTATAATGCACCCGAGAAATGCTTTGCTGAAGCTTTTAGCAAGACGCTTGGTAACCTTTTGAATAAAGTTATTGCAAAGAACAAGAGACACTGGCATGAGAAATTGGTGAAGCTTGTAGACCTACCGGACAACCTTCAAAACTGCTACACAAGAAACTCTTTACCCTTTGGTGTATGGCGTAGAAGTAGTCATTCTATTGGAGCAAAAATTCTATCATTGCGGATCGCAATCTAAGAAGGACTCACGTCTGAGGAGAATGCTCAACTTTGCCTAGCAGAGTTAGAGGCATTGGATGAGAAAATATTGGAAGCGCAACAAAAATTGGAGTGTTGTCAAGCTCGACTAAATAGAGTCTTTAACAAGAAAGTAGGCCATGATCATTCCAAGTGGGAGACTTAGTCCTAGCTGTTCGACGACCCATAATCCTCAACAAATGCATAGGCGACAAGTTTACCTAAAAATAGGATGGGCCATATGTTGTGAAGAAGCCTATTCAAGTGGCACATACAAAATTATTGATAAGGATTGTCTCAGAGTTCGTTCGATCAACGAAATTTTTTTGAAGCAGTACTTCTCATGAAAATCACCTACACTACTCGGCACACGAGCCTAAACTGCTAGTTAAGACTCTCCTTGATGCACGAGCCTAAATAGCAAGTCATGATGCTCCTTGATGCATGGGCCTAAACTGCACGTTGCTACACTCCTGGCTCGCATGAGTCTAAATTGTGTATGGCCAAAAAAAGTCCACTAGGTTGAAAACCTCACGAGAGGTGCCTAGGAAAAAATTAGGACATAAAAATAAAATAAAAATAACTCACCCCTCTGAACTACGTTATGAATTGATCCTCTTTATCGAGGTACACAGGAAGCTTAGAGTTTCATTCTAACTTTAGTTGCATGAGTTTTAAAATATAAAAGTTTGACGTCATTGGATTATCACATAAATTATTCAAGTGTAGAGGCACATATCTATGAGTAAAAGAAGATGATTTGTGTTGAAGTATAAAAGTTGTTTTATTGCTTCATTAGTACAAAAGTTGATACATCCAAAAATGTAGAGGCAAAAGGAACTAGACATTTTTCTATACAAAAGCCTAAATCATGAAGATGATCGTAGACTAGGCTTTATTACTGACGCGTCTCAAATAATTTTTCAAGTCTATATAACGTCTCCACATTTAATATCATTCTCGACCTGTGTCCCTCACATTCAATAGTTGTGATGATCTCTTGACCACATATCCTTATTGTTAGGCCTCGAGCATGATAGTTTCCTTCTGTTGTGCAAGTATTGGTTAACGGTCCCATATATGAGAATTCATCTCTTTTGAAGAACCTTTAATCACCATGGGAGCCGCCATTGATGAACTTCAAGACTATCAACAAACCAATTATAACAGTTAGTGAAGGGGTGACTCCGCATATTATATTACACCTCAGCCTGACATTTGGATCCTTTGAGCTTCTTTGCGAGTCTATAAATAAATAAGTAAATGAAGAGATAAGATTTGTATGATATCTAAAGTTACTACATGCAGGACTGTAGAGTCAATTTCAAGAAGAAAAAAACATTCGTAGGATAACTCAGAGAGCATAGAGCTAGAAAACAAGCTCAATGGACGAGATCAACTTTGGAAAATTACTACGGTCCATCAGGAAGACATTCTGCCCCCAAAACAATTATATGTTGTATATTGGATGTCTAATTTCCAGCAACACAAACTGTTTGCTATTTGGAGGCTCCTAGCTCAAGACACTATTTTATTTTGTCGGAACTACACAAATCTAAAAGTTTACTGTAGCTAGGGCGCAAAATGAGAATTTTGTATTTCCAGCCCAAAAGGATTTCTTCCATAAAATTCATCCATGATGCAGCACTATTAGTTTACTTTTCTAACGGCACAAACGAATTGCAATTTAGAGATTCCTAGCTCGAGATATGAATTTTTTTAACTGGAGCGCGCAAAGCTGAAAAGCAACAAGGCAGACGTCTAGATAAATTTCAAGAACTTGTTGCGGCCAATCTGGAAGGAATACTTCTGTGACATTTTGAGAATTTTCTTATCTTTGAGTTTTCTTTCCAATGACATAAACGACTCGTAATTTCAACATTTCTAGCCCAAGATATGAGTTTCTTTATCTAGAATGCGCAAGTCTGGAAATCAGGTGCGGCAGATATGTGTAGTAACTTCAAAATATTATGGCAAATTTTTGTAAAAGGATTTTTGTCGTGGTATTTACAGTTATTGCAAGTCTCGGATTTTCTTTCCAATGGAATAGATGGCTCGCAATTCTGATGCCTGTAGCTCGAGATGTCAATTATTCTACAAGCACGCATAAAGTTGAACAACAAGTTCGACAAACAGATGGGTTAATTTCGGGAAATCGCTGCGGCTAATATTTTAGGAATCCGTAAATGATATTTTGAGTAATTACTTATCTCTAAGTTTTATTTCTAGTGGCACGGATGTCTAGCGATTTGGATGTTCCTAGCTTGATATATGAATGTTCTAATGACAATATACGGTGCTGTAAAGTCGAAATATCAGCTTCAAAGGTCGACTTCGGCTAATCCTCAAGGAATTTATCCATGAATTTTTATTTTATGGGATGTAGCCTTTCAAGTCTTGATTATTTAAAAGCAATAGGCTCGAGATTTCATCTCACCTATGTCAAAGAGTGAATGATTTTGCGGAGATATGCCAAGTACTTGCTCGTCGAGGTTGGAAAGGACTGCTCCAAATAGTGTCAATTTCACCAAGCCGCAAGAATGAGATGCGCCACATGCTCACTTGCAAACAAGAATACAGTCGCAACAAATCCAAGCCTCTTTCATGCCAACCCTCAAGAATCATAAGTTGTGCCACATGCGCGCTTGCATAGAAGAATACGGTCGCTCCAACTCCAAGCCTCTTCCGCGCTAATCTGCAAGGATGAGAGGTTCCACGTGCTCGCTCGTCAAGAATGAAATACGGCCGTTGCAAGACTCTTTATCACCAAGCCTCAAGGAGGGAACACTTCATCTAGCCTTCTATGACAAATTACAAGAAGAGAGTTCTTCGTCTACTTCTTCACAAAAACTGGGACTTGGAATGCCATGTACATCTTCGGCCAACTATAAGAAGAGGATTCTCCATGAATTTATGCGCTAAGTTGCAACAAGTCGTCTATGCCAAAGCTCAATAGATACGATGTCTTCATGCACCTCTTCGCTTGTTAAAAAAATATATTGTTGAACATGTTACACTTCGGTGAGAGCGCGCAAAGCTGAAGGAGCTCGCGTGTTAAAACTCGTTGCCTAACTTCTAGAATATATCTGGGGAGATATAGGGTCAATCTGATTGTGATATTGATATAATTTGTAGCCTAGAAGTCTAGTTTCCGATACCACAAATGGCTCGTGATTTCGACATTGCTACGCCAAGATATGGGTCTCTTGGTGAAGGCGTGCAAAGCTGTAAATTTGAGCACGACAGCATCTAAAACGAAATTTCAAAATAATACTTGAGAAGTTACAGAAAAGAATTTCGCCCCAAATTTTTGATATGTTGAGGTATTTGAAGTGTAGTATCAAGAAGATTAGAGGGCTTGTGTTTTCGATGTTACTACGACAACATATGATAGTTTTCTCCACAGATACCTAAAGATGACTATTCCGGACAGATTCTGCAGCAAAAAAAGGAAAAGATCTTGGAGGCCTGGTTACCAACGGAAGAAAGCTTTTGGTTATGTATAGTTGATTGGTACCAATGACACGAAGCTTCGATTCAGCAGTAGGTATCGGCATCAATGACACGAGGCTTCAACTCATCACGATAGATAAATTCACTCGTCTCGAAGTTCGGATCAGCATGACAGGTAACAGTGCCAACAACACGAAGATTGAAACTATGGCCAAGTTTAATATTAAAACCACTATCACAATTGCTGAAAATTTGCAGTTCGAACTTCTTCTCTGGGTGATGTCATTCCTGAAGAAAAATAAAACCGTGAGAAGGAATATAGAAAGAAAGAGATTCGAGAGAAAGGAATTACAAATGGGAAGAGCTTTGTGTATCTTCTCTCATGGTTAGCCGAACTTCTCGAGTTGCAAGTTTGTGCTCTTATGTGTCTGAGGTCCAGCTCTTGTCCTTTTTATAGAGCTCATGAGACGGTGATGTCTTACTTGGTGTACAAAACTTCCTTATTAAATAAAAAGAGAATTCCTAGTTGATTACAAAGTCTCTTATTCTTTAAACAAAAGGATTTCGAGACGTTTTTGAATTCAACAAAACACTCTGTTTGGTGAATTCATTTCGGTAAGGGCTAGTGGTGCACGTCTAATTACTACAATAACAACCCAGTATAATCCCACTTAGTGGGGTCTGGGAAGGGTAGTGTGTACGTAGACCTTACCCCTACCCTAGGTTAGAGAGGCTGTTTCCAAATAGATCCTCGGCATCCTTTCCTCCAAGAACTTCCCGCCTTACTCTTGGGGAGACTCGAACTCACAACCTATTGATTGAAAGTGAAAGTTGCTTACCATCATATAGAGGAAGAAAATTTAACTGGAATAATTACTCAAGTGTGCTAAGCTTATTATCAAATTTGATAGTGGCCTTATATTGCCCTGCGTGGCATATCTTTACATGTTGTAAAATTTATTCTCTTTGACTAAGTTCAAGCCTGACAAAAGCTACCAGACTTTGTCTCCAAATTAAATATGCAACAGCTTATTTAGCTAGAAACTGCTTGTCACTATGATTATGTGGTTTCCCCTAATGCTCAACCAAGGTGCATTTGAAAGTGTTTTTGTTAGGAGACTAAAAAATTGTTGTCATTACTGGTACTTCAAGCCTCGTAGCTAAAGCTCATGAAGTTTACACTTCGACAAGACTTGAAGTAGGGAGTATCCGTAGACATATAAAGTTTATTAGGTTTAATCCATACAAAATTTGGATTGAATCTTAATGTTATTTGGGTTAAATAATTAATTTAAACTTTACAAATTAAATTAGTCCATTTTATTATTTGCAAGCCCAAGGTCTATTTTATTTTAAGGCCCAGACTCATGCCATGTGTCAAGCGACATGGCATACCCATCAAACTCAAAGCCAACAAGATGATGCCACGTGTGAAATGATATGGCAACCCTTGTCTAAAATAGTGACCAATCAAGAGTTTCCAAGTGTTTAAAATGACATGTCTTGGCCAACCACAAGCAATCTTATCTCATAGCTTATGTGATAAGTTCGATGACTCACATGAGCCAATCAGAATCAAGCAAGAGAGTTCATACGTAGATGGATGTTCCATCCTCTACCATTATAAATAGAGGGGTTACATAACTCTTTGAGGACATTGAGAATTAGAGAAGAGCATTCCGCAATTGGTGAAGGCATCCACAAACATAGAGATCAATTATCAAGTGTGCAGTTCTTCAACAAATGAGTGATCAATGAAGTTTTTCCCGAAGATCAACCCGAAAAAATAAAGTGTTGCTCGACATTCTTGGCAATTAAATACATCATTGGGAGGCCTGCATTATCCTACATTCGAGAAAGACGCTTCTCAAGTCCTCGAATCACGGAGAATTTCAGAGAGGAGAATCAAGAGATACATAGAATTGTACTCACAAATATTCATCAATAAAATTTCTTTTACTTCATATTATTTTTGTTGCAGTTTAAATTTTCATACTACGAAAGTTTGTTGCTAACAATACTCATGCATGCTTCTGCATATTTTTGTGCAAATCTAGGTACACCCGCTCGTGTTAAACTCCAGTCATTGATCAGTTTTTTCCAGAGACTTTAAGGTACACCTACTCGATGCACGCTTGCCTCGAAGTCTCCTTATGATTTTATTTGTATTATTGTTTATTTCCTGTTCAAAACAATATTGTATTTTGAGATAATTAGTACACTCTCTATAGAGCTTAAGACTCGTTTCTACCAGGTTTTGGGGAGTTATTTGACAACTGTATATGTTTAGTTTTATTATGATAGGTTACCAACTTAATTTGATATTTAATTGTTATTTTTGTTAAATCTTGATGTACGTCAAGCATACCTAGTCTTAGAGACTAGGTGTCATCACGATATCCTAATGTGGGAATTTAGAGTTGTGACAAGTTGGTATAAAAGCGAGGTTCATAGGTGTTACAAGTCATAAGCAAGTTTAATAGAGTCTTGCGAATCGGTACGAAGACATATGTACTTGTCTTTGAGAGGCTACAGAACTGTTAGGAAATTTCACTTCTTTGATTCTTATCATGCGAATTTGTTAATTTCGAATTTGAGTCTTTGTATTTCTATTCTCTGACAGATGGTGAATACACGCACTGCTGGATCAGATAATAAGATACCTGCGCGCCCTGCTAGAGCCGTGCAAGGTCAAAGCAGAGACTGAAGAGGGGCACGTATAGTAGCCACAACACCTGTCCGAGCAGCGATTGAGCATCCACTAGTAGCTTCGATTGGGGGACAAGCAACCGAGGCGTCTGTTGTTGCCCCTGGACTTTAGGAGACTCTAGTATAGTTTTGAGCATGTTCGGCACTTTAGCTCAGGTGGAGTTGATTCCTCTTTCACCAGCTATATCTTAGGCTAAGGAGGAGCTCAGACTCCCGTGGCGTGCACTCTAGAGCAGTGAGTCCACATTGATCAGGTCCCGAGTGTCATTCCAGCACACCTTGTTATTCCGGTTCAGCCTGAGGTCAGGCCAGATACATCGGAGGAAGAGCAGATAAGACCTGAGAGGTTTAGAAGTATGATCCTCCTACTTTTAGTGTTACAACTACCGAGTATGCGCATGGTTTTCTAGAGAAGTGACACCGCATTCTCCGAACCATGAGTATTGCGGAGGTGAGTGGAGTTGTTTTTACTATATTTCAGTAGTCAGGCGCAACGTATAAATGGTGGAAAGCTTACGAGGAAGGTAGTCCAACTGATGCAGCCCCACTCACTTGGGCTCAAATTTCAGAGATATTTTTTAGAGAGCTTATTCCCCAGACCCTTTGGGATGCATGTCGCACAGATGTTGAGAAACTGTGTCAAGAGACTATGTCAATGTCAAAGTATGCTATTAGATTTAGTGAGTTATACTGACATGCACCTGCCTTGATTTCTACCATCAGAAAGTGAGTCATAGATTCATCGAGGGGCTTAGTTATCGTCTCAGGTTCAGCATGGCTCAAATTTGGAGATAGATGCTCCATTTCAGCAGGTTGTAGAGATCGCTTAGAAATTGAAGGGTATGCGGGGCTGAGAGAGGGAGGACAGAGAGGCCAAGTGGCCTCAAGATTTTGGGGGATATAGCGGTGTCCACGCTTCGATTGCACCCTGTCATGGCAAAGGCTATTTGAGCCGCCTAGTTCATTCAGCACTTCCATCTACGAGTAGTGCTCCGGCTATTCCGAGGTCTTAAGTTGCCCAATATGCACAACCGTTTTCCAGTGCACCTCTTACACGGGTTACTTTCAGCAGTTAGTCTAGCCGACTAGGCCAAAGTCAGTTAGCATCCACACCCACCGAGAGCTTATTTCGAGTGTGGTAATACTAGATATATGGTGAGGGACTGTCCCAAACATAGGAAGGGTACATCTCCATATACTAAACAAGATCCACAGATTCTACAGGGTCCATAGGTCATTGTTGCTACTCCATTTGCCGCTTCACCTACACCGCCAGCTAGGGGTGGAGGTTAGGCGGGCAGAGTTCACCCTAGAGGGGGAGGCTAGGCTCGTTTCTATGCTTTTTCTAGTAGGACGGAGGCGGTTGCATCGGGTTGTTCTCACAAGTATGGTTCCAGTCTATCATAAGGATGCATCGGTCTTATTTGATCCAAGATCCAATTATTTGTATGTGTCATCTTAGTTTGCTCCGTATTTGGATATATCTCGAGATTCTTTGTGTACTCTTGTATATGTGTCCACGCTTGTAGGAGATTATATTTTTGTGGATCGTGTTTTGTCATTATTGGTGGTTATGAGGCCATAGTCGATCTATTGTCGCTCATTATGGTGGACTTTGATATGATCTTGGGCATGGATTGGTTTTCGTCCTATCATGTTACTTTGGACTATCACGCCATGATTGTGACATTGGTGATACCAGGGTTGCCTCGATTAGAGTGGAGAGGTGCATTAGATTATATACCTAGCAGGGTTGTGTCCTTCCTTAAGGAACAACGAATGGTTAAGAAGGGGTGTGAAGCATATCTAGCCTTTGTGAGAGATGTTAGTGCTAATACTCATACCGTTGAGTCAATTCTGATAGTGATGGATTTCTCAGATGTGTTCCAGTAGATCTCTCGGGCATGCCATCCAATAAGGATACATGTTATCAGGTACTTATCCCATTTATATTCTACCATATCGTATGGCACCAATGGAGTTGAAGGAGTTAAAGGAACAACTTCAGGAGTTTTTTGATAAGGGTTTCATCCAACCAAGTTTCTCACCTTGGGGTGCTCTAATTTTGTTTGTGAAGAAGAAGGATGGTACTATGCAGATGTGTATTGATTATAGGCAGCTGAACAAAGTTACAGTCAAGAATAGGTACCCACTACCGCACATTGATGACTTGTTTGATCAGCTTCAGGGTGCTAGAGTGTTCTCGAAGATTGATTTGAGGTCAAGGTATTATCAGCTGAAGATTCGGGATTCGGATATCCCGAAGACTGCTCCGATATGGTCACTACGAGTTTCTAGTGATATTATTTGGGCTGACCAACACCCCAACTATGCACTTGATGAATAATGTGTTCTAGCCATATCTTGATTCTTTCATCATCATTTTCATTAACCACATCTTGGTGTATTCTCTCAGCCGGGAGGATCATAAGCAGCATTTGAGGATTTTGCTCCAAACCTTGAGGGAGAAGAAGTTATATGCAAAATTTTCCAAGTGTGGTTTTTGGCTTGATTGAGTGGTGTTGTCGGGTCACGTGTTGTCTAGTGAGAGGATCAAGGTAGATCCAAAAAAGATTGAGGCAATTAATAGTTGGCCTAGGTCGTCTTCACCTACTAAGATCCAGAGTTTCCTTGGTTTAGCTTGGTATTATCGCTATTTTGTAGAGGGTTTCTCGTCCATTGCTGCACCTTTGACTACATTGACCCAGAAAGGTTCAGATGGTCTGAGGAGTGTGAGACGAGCTTTGAAAAGTTCAAGATTGATTTAACTACTGCTCCAGTATTGGTGTTTTCTACAGATTCGAGGACTTACACCGTGTATTGTGATGTGTCGCGTATTGGGCTTGGCACGGTAATGATGCAAGATTGTAGGGTGATCGCATAAGAATTATCGGCCATTGTTCATGCATTGAAAATTTGGAGGCACTATATGTGCAGCGTTCCATGTGATGTATATACCGACCATCAAAATCTCCAGCATCTGTTCAAGTAGAAGGACCTTAATTTGAGGCAGAGGATATGGTTAGAGTTGTTGAAATACTATAATATCATCCCTGGAAGGCTAATAAGGTGGCCGATATATTGAGTAGGAAGTCGGGGAGTATGGGCAGTTTGGAAAATTTACCATTAGTGTAGAAGCCACTAGCCATGGATGTTCAGGCTTTGGCCAATCAGTTTGTGAGACTGGACGTTTCGAAGCTTAGCTGGATTCTTGCTTGCGTGGTTTCTCGGTCTTTTTTGTATGAGCACATTAGAAAGCGTCATTATGACGAACCTCATTTTCTTGTCCTTGGGGACACAATACAACACGACGATGCTAAGGAGGTTCTATTGTTCATAATGGGGTGTTGCGGATGCAGGGCCGGACATGTGTTCCCGATGTGGATGGGTTGCATGAGTTGATCCTTGAAGAGGCTCACAATTTGCGGTGTTCCATTCATATGGGTGCTGCTAATATGTATCATAATTTGAGGCAGCACTATTGGTGGAGAAGAATGAAGAAAGATATAGTGAAGTATGTGGCTCGGTGCTTGAACTGTCAGCAGGTAAAGTATGAGCATCAGAGGCCGGGTGGTTTTCTTCAGAGACTTGAGATTCTCGAGTGGAAGTGGGAGCATATTACCATAGATTTCGTTGTTAGGCTTCACAGACTTTGAAGAAGTTTGATGCATTATGGGTTATTGTGGATATGTGGACCAAGTCGGTATATTTCATTCCGCTGGTAACTGCCTATTCTTCAGAGTAGCTGGCTCAGATCTATATCCGTAAGATTATTCGCCTTCATGGTATGCCTCTGTCCATTATCTTCGATTGGGGCACACTGTTCGCATTGCATTTCTAGAGAGTCATGCAACATGATTTAGACATACGGATTGAGTTGAATACAACATTTTACCCCCAAAAGGACGGGTAGTCTAAGCGCACCATTTAGAACTTGGAGGATATGCTACGTGCTTATGTTATGGATTTTGGGGTTTTGTGGGATCAATTTCTACTACTTGTAGATTTCGCTTACAATAACAGCTACCTATCGAGTATTTAGATGGCTCCTTATGAGGCCTTATATGGGAGACAGGGTCATTCTCCAGTTGGCTAGTTTTAGTCAAGAGAGGCTAGGTTGTTGGGCACTGATTTGGTTCAGGATGCCTTGGAAAGTCAAGTTAATTCAGGATTAACTTCGTACATCACAGTCTACAAAGAAGAGTTATGCTTATCGGAGGGCTCGTGATGTAGCATTTATGGTTGAAAGAGGGTTTTGCTTCAAATTTCACCCATGAAGGATGTGATGAGGTGCGGGAAGAAGGGAAATTTGAGCCCTAGGTATATTGGTCCTTTTGAGATCATTGAAAGAGTTGGTGAGGTGGCCTACAGACTTGTATTACTACCCAGCTTATCGATAGTTCACCCGGCATTCCATGTTTCCATGCTCTGAAAGTATTATGATGATCTATCATGTGTATTAAACTTCAGCTCAGTGCAATTGGATAAGGATTTGATATATGTTGAGGAGCCACTGGTCATCTTGGATAGGCATGTATGAAAGTTGAGGTCAAAGAACATTGCTTTGGAGAAGGTTCAATGGAAGGGTCATCCAGTCGAGGAGGTGGCCTGGGAGGCCGAGCACGGCATGCGAAGTCGTTATCCTCACCTTTTTATTACTTCAGGTATGTCTCTACACATTCGAGGATGAAAATTTGTTTCAACAGGGGGAGAATATAACAACCCTATCAATCATTTTGTGCATTTGATCCTCGTTTCCCTTTTTGATACTTCACTCGTGTGTATTTTTGGTGTTATAACTTGCGCGGTTGGTTTGTTTCATTCCGAAATGTTTTGGGTTGATTTAGACCCTTTGGTTCTTGGTTTAGAAGCCTAAGTTATAAATGTTGATTAAAGTTTAACTTTTGTAAAAACGACCTCGGAAGGGTATTTTGATGGATCTGATAGGTTCATATCATGATTTTGGACATCGGGGAAGTCCCTAGGTTGATTTGACTTGTTTTTCCGAAAAGTTGACCATATGTTGACTTTTAACTATCGGGTTCAAAATTGATTTTGGGACTTGAAATGGGTCTATTTTGCTATTTTAACTTGTCTGCAAAATTTAGTGCCATTTGGAGTTGGTTTGATAGGATTCGGATGTTTGGTTGCAATTCTAGAGATTTTTTAGTTTTCTTTTGGAATTCATGCGTTTGATATTCGACTCGTATTTCTAGATATTATTTTTGTGTTTTAATTGCACTATCGAGTTCGTATGATAGTTTTAGACTTGTATAGATATTTAATTTGGTGCCCCGAGGGCTCTGGTGAGCTTTGAACGTGTTTCAGATTAGATTGAACTCATTTTGGGTTGTTGGTGTGCTGGTGTTGCAGTTATCGCAATTGCGAGCACCATCCTCGCAATTGCAAAATGAACATGTACGGTTCAAGTATCGCAATTGTGATGCCTCACTCACAATTGTAAGTGTAGTCTATACTGGGCAGGTACGCATTTGCGACACTTTAGTCACATTTACAATAGGAGCAGGCTTCGCATTTGCGAAGCCAAAGTCGTATTCGTATCTTCCCACATAGGCTGTCAATGTCGCGTTTAGGAAGCATTCTTCGCAATTGCAAGGGTTGCGAACCTAGTATCGCAATTACGACATCTGCAACTAAATAAAAGGTTTGGAAGTCGAGATTTCATTTTATTTTAGAACCTAGACTCGGTAGGAGTTGATTTGGAGAGGGAATTTGTATCTACAATCATTGGGTAAGTACTTTTAATTAATATTTAACTATATTTCATGAATATATATGAGATTTAACATCAAATTTATGAGAATCAAAGAGGAATATTGGAGATTTTTGTATAAATTTTGAAAAAATAAAAAAAATTGAGTTTTCAGAGTCGACTTAGACTCGGATTTGAAAACAAAACACATATATAGACTCGTGGAGTTGTGGGTAATCGAAATCTACCCTTGGACTCGGGTTTTGACCAAAAGGGCTCGGAGTTGACTTTTGGAAAATTATGTAAAGTTTTTAGCTTTATCTATCATAATTGATTTCTTTTGCATGTTTGATGATACTGTGTCATTTTTTGTTATATTTGAGCCGCGCGGAGGTGAATTTTAGGAAAAAAGCTATTTTTGAGGGTTTATTTTTCCTAGTTGAGATAAGTATCTTGCCTAACTCTAAGTGAGGGAACTACTCCTTAGGATTTGGATTGATTGTGTTGTTTGAATTATGTGAAAGACGTGTACACGAGGTGACGAGCGTGTACACGAGCTTATGTGTGGTATTTTGACCGGTTTAGACTTTTAGACTTCTTCCTGCATTTAATTGAAATATAATAACATGTTATATCTTCCATTGTTAAATTTACTCTCACATGTTCTATTTGACATGATCTATCTTTTATTATTAACTTTGCTCTTATATTCTTTAGTTGAAGTTGTTACCTCTCTTATTGTCTTGTTACCTCTTTTATTGTTGTCCTCTCTTATTTGAAGTTGTCATCTCGTGGGAATAACTTCATTTTGTATTATTGAGATTGAAGTTGTGAAAGTTATTAACACATTGAGGTTGAAGTTGTTGATTATTAAGATATCTTCCCCGTTGAGTATTTCTCATTTATTTTTTTATTATTGAGATTCTTGTTCCCATTGTGGTTGAGCCATGGGGTATATGTTATGGTAACATTGGTATTGTTGATTTTAGTAAGTGTTGTGGCATTTGGACACGTGTGGTGCGAGTTGATTATTATATTATGATATTGATATGCATACGGTGGTATAGAGATAGGGGTTGATACGCATATGGTGAGATAAAGTGGAATTTTTACGCGTGTTGCTAGTAAGGGAATTACTTGAAGCTACACGGTAAGATAAGAAGGCTAAAAGGCGTTTAGCTATTTCGAAAAAAAAATATTTTTAAAAATAAGTGCAAGGCTCACACGGTGATATAAGGAATATTGTGATTATGACTTGTGAAATATGAAATGTGAGATGTAGTACCTCGGTTGTGATACTTGTTGTATATTCTTTGATAAAAAGACTTGATGGTTGAACATTTTTGGTTACTTTCTCATTTGTCTTGCATTTGTCCATATTTGATTACTTGTTGTTCTTATGATATGTTCACTCCTTGTTGCCTTAATTGCCTTAAATTTCATTGTTAGCCTATATTATTATACTGTTTGTTTATTATTCATTCCCTCGCTTTCCGTTATAAGTCTATATTATACTATGTTCATCTTTCTCATCCTAGTAGGTGTCTTGACCTGGCCTCGTCACTACTCTACTGAAGTTAGGCTTGATACTTACTGGGTAAAATTGTGGTATACTCATGCTACGCTTCTGCATATTTTTGTGCAGATCCAGGTACATCCGCCCGTGCCGACCCTAGTTTTTGCTAGGCATGGAAAACGAGGCAGGGCGGGGTGGGGCGGTTGTGGGGCAAACCCGCATAAATCCGCAAATATTTCAACCCGCGCCGCATAGCATAAGTTGTTGTTTTCAATCTGCCCCGCCTCATTCCGCATAATTTTTTTTCTTTTTCTTTTCTAAAATGAATTTTCTGTCAGATTGAAACAAAATCAAGGAGACGCATAGCAGATCACATATTTTTTTCGCTTTTTCGTATGCAAATTGTAAGTAGATGGATATTCAATTGAGTTAAAGAGTATAAAAGAGAGAAAAAGGACAGACTTCGAACCAAAAATTTAAAGACTTCGAACCAAAACTTTATTTAAGTACTACTAAAGATGCTTTGCCATATACACGTTGAATTTCTTTCACAATATTGGGATAAAAGAGCTAATTTTGCAAAAAAATAAAAATATTGCTCTGCTAAGTGCTAATGACTATGAAAAAGGTGTGTTGTTTAATACTTATATGGTAAAGGTACAAGTGTACCCTCAGCCCAAAAAAAAAGAAAAAGAAATAAATAGTTAAATGTAATTCTTATAAAAAAATTTCTTTCAAAAATAAATAGAAAAATATTCAACTTCATGGTTGTGTCAGTGAGTTTGTGATTGACGTAAATAGTATAGAGGCCGGAGAAATATCGTTGTAGGTCTTTAGTTCAAAAGACTTAAATACCCGCCCCGCAACTTGCCTCGCCCCGCCCCGCCCTGCCTGATTTCTTAAAAAAATAATTTGAACCCATTCCGCCCCGCACCCGCAAATGCTCTAATCTGCCCCGCACTGCAAGCCCTGTCGTCCTGCCCCGCCCCGCACCCGCCTTATTGCCATCCCTAGTGATTGATCAGTTATTTCTGGAGACTTCAAGGTACACCTGCTCGACGCTCACATGCCTCGAAGTCACTTTCTGCTTTTAGTTGTACTGCTATTCATTTCCTGTTCAAAATGGTATTATATTTTGACATTTTTAGTACACTATCTGTAGGGCTTATAACTCATTTTCATCAGATTTTGGGAGTTATTTGACAGTTCTATCTATTTGGTTTTATTATGATAGGTTACTAGTTTAATTTGATATTTAACTGTTATTTTTGCTAAATCCTTATGTATGTTAGGCTTACTCTGTCTTAGAAACTAGGTGCCATCATGACATCCTAAGGTGAGAATTTGGGGTCGTGACAATGCTAAGTGTGTTGGCGACGATATATATGCATGGTGACGAATGTATACACATTTGTCATGGTCTAAGCAGGCAGGAAAAATTAGCCAACCAAGAAGTTATTGAATGCATATACTGCTACACTTGCCCATTACCATTTTTAGGTCCAAAAGTATTTATTTATATTGGTAAAAATTAACTCAAGTTAATAAGATGTTAGTTATGTATTTGTAATACACTACATTGGATATTATTAAAAAAAAGTTTATTTACTAAGATAAAGATATAAGTAGTTTAATTCAAAATTCTATAATATTTATTCTGTTAAGAGTTTCAGACATTCAAATTAAAAAATGGAAAACTTGAAAACAAAAGTTACTGCATTCTTAGTGTCACCATACAAGGAAATAATATAAATTATTTTTATTAATTAGAAGGTCAAATAGTGAATAGTGTGTTTTTAAAAATGCTGATTGTGACCTTTTAATAGATATGGTAATTTTCTATGGTTAAAAAGGCATCTCCGGATAACCAAATTAATTGTAAATTAAAAAATTAAAACAAAAATTTGTAAACTTGGAAATAAAATTTATTACATTCCTATGATATTCTACGAAATTATGTATTTAATTAAAATACTAGTGAAATGGTAGTTACAACCTCATAACGTGACTATAACATAAGATAATACCTTTTTATTAAACTTACCGCCTTTTCCACCATTTTAAGAATCATGCGCTCTTCATATCACCGACAAGAAAATAATAAAACTTTATTAATTAGAAGGGTCGAATAGTAATTAAAAGGAGATAATGAAATTCTTAAAAACTAATTGCAACTTTTTCAACACCGCAAGTTTCTTATGCTAAATAAAAGGTCTATGCCAGAGAATTAAAAATTAATTGCTACTTAAGAAATTTAATAAAAAAGTTTGAAAGGAAAATTACTGCATTTCTAATGTTATTTTACCAGAAGATAATTTTGTATCAAGTAAAAGGCCAAATAATAAATACGAAAAATATTAATTTTTTTAATTAGTATGATAAAAGTTAATTTTTATTATGATTTCATCCATCATGGAATGCACTTATGAGGATAAAATTGTCGACCAACATTTGATGCTAGAGTTTCATGCTTTTTCTTTCAATAATTCTTTATAAAAAATAAATAAAATAAAAACTCTACTCATTTAATATTTTGGGATACATTGTTGATGTTAGGTAAGCTTTTATTAATTTAATTTTAAAAAACTTCTCTCAAGTTTTCAGAAATTGTTACTATTATCTATAAGTGATATATGCATTTTGAAAGAAAAAAAATACGTAATTTTTTTTTTTGTGATTGAATATAAATATCATTTAAAGCATTATGTTCTACTTATATTATTTCTCTTAGAATTTTTAATTTTAACTTAATTTTAACCGTCATTATCAACTTGATTATTAAAATTATTTGTACTACATTTTAAGAAACATTCAAGATTAAGGAAATATTAGCTTTTTAAATTCTCGTATCTCCTTTTTCTTCGGAGTCGTTTTCAGTCACCATCAGTTACACGCAGTATTCTTTTCTTTCTTTTTTATATAGATTCATATTTCCTATAAACCTCCAATATGTTTAAGCAAAAATAAAATAACGTACCCGCATGATGCGCGGTAAATATTAAAAAAATATTAATTAAATTAAATTATGATCAGGTTTGTTTGATCCTATTAGATCATATTGCATTAATAAAATTCAATTGTCATCTTGTTTGTCAATACGATATACCCAATAATGAAATCTCTATTAAATCAAAGGTACTTATATAGTCAGTGAATAACTTTTTTGTTCTGTTTTTCTTTATTATATTAAACAATATTTAGTATTCGCTTTCTTTTTGTAATATATGAGAAGATATATAATTTATTACTATTGAAATATTTTTTTATTTTAAAGTTTATTTTGTTGTTCTTAATAATATTATCTAAATTTTAGTGAATAAAATCTATGTTAAACTAATGGGACTTATACAGGCAGCGCAA
>MDKF010083305.1:0-39397 GCA_026770625.1 Nicotiana glauca | reverse complement strand
GAGTTGTGATAGAGGTGGCACAGGTTCAGGAGGGTACCTCCAGTGCTCCACCAGTGGTTCAGCCAGTCCTTGATCTGGCCCATGTCCCAGCAGCAAAGCAGCAGCAGGCCGGGGACCAGTGTGAGGTTCCCGCCAGTACAGAGGACTAGGGGCCCACTGATCAGCACATGGTGACAGATTAGGCTTGAGGGGCCACTCTATATCCTTTCTTGTCATTTATGCTTATTTTGGTACTTGGCATTAGGGACAATGCCATCTTTTATTCGTGGGGGTGCGCCCTACTATTTTGATTGACATTTGGGATGGTTGTATATATTCTCTTTACTTTTAGCACATTTGTAGTTGATAGATGGTTTGTATATAATTTTTCATTTTATATGCTTTTCAACTTTATGTATATATTCATTACCCCCAGTTGTATATTCTACTTCCCTTTTGTACATATTCATTTGGTTTTTCATTTTGATTTTCTTGGTTTTCTATTTTCGTTAAAAATTTTCGTTTTCGTTGCAAAGTTAGGCTCACAGCCTTTGTGTTTTGTTTTGGAGTTTGCAATAAGCCCTTGGTTTTCTTAATGCCACAATTCTTTCCAAGGGTAGAGTGTTGTGCGAACCGGGTGGCTCTTCCCAATGATAGATGGTCTGACAACCTTCTTAAGGGTTTGAGTCCGTTTTTGATTTTTCTTTTTTGATTTTCAAGTTTTGTACTTAAGGGTACCTCAGGCAAAGCTTCACTTGGGCCTAACACATTTTCCTTTGATCCCATGGTCAAAGACATGATGTTGTGTTTAGGATGGTGAAAGTCGTGGCCTTGAGACTCTTGTGTTGACCAAACAATCATCATGTGGTCATTTTGGGCCATTGTGCACTTGAATCGTAACTAAGGTCGTTGTGGGCCCTCGACTCTGTCTTTAGCAATCTTTTAGTGTGTGTGGTGAGAATTTGAATCGTGAGCCTAAGTATCGAGCCGATGGTCTAGAACTTGCCCTGAATGTTTGTTGAGGTGAAATCATAGGTGAAACTTGACTTGAGAAGTGATTATAGGCCCTCCTTGATCCAAACTGCCAAATTTGAACAATTTCCATGATCTACCAATGAAATGATCCCTAGTTCACCCCTTTTGAGCCTTAAACCTTCTTCTTTCATGAACCAAATCTACAAGCCTATACCCGTTCTCAATGAGACCCTCTCTTGGCACCCAAATCTTCCCTTGAGTAATGGAAAATGTTTAAGTTTGGGGGGGGGGGATATAAGAAAGGCATCAATATGGTAAAAAGGCACAAAAGCAAAAGAAAAGGAAGGTAATGAAAAGGAGAAAAAGACAAAAAGAAAGACAAAAGTGAATAAGAACCAAAAAGGGAATTCAAGGACAACAAAAAGTGAAAAAGGTGTGAAAAAAGAAGACAAAAGGAGAAAGGTTTGGATTGCAAAAGAAAGAGTGACAATGTGTCTCTCTAACCCCTTGAAAGAAGTGAAATACTCAAATGAGTCAAGAAAGTATGCCAAAATGAATCAAAAGAAGTGCTTAAGGGAAGATTGAACCTAATTGAACAAAAACATGTCCTACCTTTACCCAAAAGCCTTCACAATGACTCCTCAAAAGCCCTATATGATCTTGAGTTGAGGGAAGTCTACATTAGTGGATACTCACATAAGGGGCAAGCATATGGTACTTAGAGCCGGACTTATGGCCTTTTCTTTGAGAGAGATGAGTGAGAATCCATCCACCTCGGTTTGTGTGTCAATACTCTAAAAGGTGAGCTTCACTTAGGGAAATTTAAGGATGTGTGAGTTTGGGTTCCACAATGACCAAAGTAATTGAGAAAAGTTCTTTGATGAATATGTGTCAACTCTTGATGCTCTTGTGTCACACTTGATCCACAAGTTTTCAAAGCTTAAATGTGTTAATGATGCATTCGCATTGAGGGCAATTGTTAGTCCCAATTGATGCTTGTTGAGGTTACTTTAGGATAGGCAGGAATTACTTGGTTGTTTTCCTATGAGGGGTAGGTCTTATTTTATTTGCTTGAGGACAAGCAAAGGTTTAAGTTTAGGGGAGTTGATAACTATGATTTTAACACGTTTTATACCCATTCTTGCCCAGCTTTGTGCGTGAATTGCCATAAATTAGTCCCAAAATACTTACAAGTTGCACTTAATTGTAGGTTTGAGAGACAAGATGACAAATGTTAAAGATCAGCTCGAAACGGAGTGATTTCTGCCAAGTGTGAAAGTCAAGTGAAGTGGGGAACGAAGAGACCCAGCGCGGACCGCACTGCTTTGCCACGCGGCCACGCTGGAAGTTCAGAGATTGGGCATTTCAGTTGTGACATGTGCGGTCCGCGCTCATCCTGAAGTGGTCCGCTCCTAAGGAGGTTCAGAGACCAGAGAATGCAAAGTCAAACCCACGCGGTTGTGCACCAAAACAGTGCAGTCTGCGTGGATGGTTGTTCAGAGAGTGGTCATTTTGCCAAGTTCTTCAGCCAGCGTGGCCGCGCTACCTTTTTGCACGGTCCGCGCCCCCAGCTTCAGAAGAGAGAATTGAAGACCAAGACCTCTATACGGCCGCGCTGCATTTCTGCGCGATCCGCGCCAGCCCCGTAGGGGTATTTTTGTCCAATTTTTCCTGTGTACTATAAATAGAACATTTTACTTTTTTATATTATGTATTAGATATCAGAGAGCTGCTGCACTCGTGAGACTCAAGTTTTAGCCTATTTTGGGCAATTTCATCTTGCTTTATCGTGGATTTTTGTAGATTAACATTGTAGTTAATTAATATATCGATTTTAGCTACTATTTCTTCAATTTTTGTTTCTATTATGTCTAGCTAAACCCATTAGCTAGGGTTGTGGCTCAACCCTAGTGTGGGTAATTAATGTGTGTGATTGTTTAATGCTTGAATGATGTTGGGTGTGTGCTATTTGGGTTAATTTTATGATTCAATTAGGATTTGGTGGTTGCAAACACTAAGTCTAGCTTAGTTGGTCTTGACTCTTCTTGAGAAAGAGTATCTATGACCCTAAATTGACCCAACAATGAATTGGGATGGACCCATGAGAATGGAAGTCCAAATTAACGGGTTAAACCTTGAGAGAGTAATTACCCAACTTGAACCCTAAGTTGCTTGGGCATATTGGCCTACCCAATTGATCTCAAGAGAGTCAATTGGACAAAATCACTCTCTCTACCGAGAGGTGTGAGAGTGAGTGTAATCGTGCAACGGTTATAGCATAAGTCCCATAATCATCATTCTTGTATTAGGAATCTCTACCGTTAATTGACCACCTAGGTAAATGCCACGACCCTAGTGCCTTTCTCTATCTTGCATACAACCTAGAATTAATATCTTAGCATAACTTAGTTTTAATTAGTAGTTATTAAATTGTAGTTGATAATAACAAAACCCCCAAAAATTTTAAAAGTACAATTAGGAGCTAAAACGCATTTCTAGACCAAACAAATACTCGACTCCATTCCAAGCTCCCTGTGGAAATTGACCCCGATACCACTATTGGGCAAAAGTCTTTGCGCCCACTCTTCCTAAGGTTGAGTCCGCCGCGATCAGGTACCAACCGCCTTAGCAGCAGCATGGTAGAAGGCAAGAAGATGGGTTTGCTATACTTGAAGCAATGATGCAACAGGTTATTGGATCTAATGCAAAAATTACTGAGAGAGTCGATGCACATGATGCAACAATAAAAAATATTGAGGTACAGGTGGGCCAAATTTTGATGTCTCTGAACAATCTTCCTCATGGGACACTACCTGCAGACACCCAGATAAACCCAAAACATCAGGTACCGAAGCAGCTGATGGCGGTGAGTCTACGTAATGCCAGAGATCTGGATGTAGAGCAAGAAAGGGCTCAAGAAGCTAGACAGGCTGAGATACTCATACCAATGCCCATTGAGCTGGATGAATCAACGAAACTGACAGAGGTG
The DNA here is from genome assembly GCA_026770625.1 of Nicotiana glauca. Lineage (NCBI taxonomy): Eukaryota > Viridiplantae > Streptophyta > Magnoliopsida > Solanales > Solanaceae > Nicotiana > Nicotiana glauca. The sequence goes on along the minus strand of MDKF010083305.1, from coordinate 35,454 downwards.
ACAGTCCAGCTTGCTTAAGAAGAAAATAGCATTCAGAATGAGACCGAGAAAGAAGCTGAAATAGTTTAGGAGCCAGTAGTTGATGTAGCAGCTGATAAAGATCAGTCCCAATAGATTGGGAAGAAGAGACCTCCTGCACCCTTCCCTCAGAGGCTGGCTAAGTACAAAAAGGAGGAGCAATACAAGAAGTTCTTTGAAATGCTAAAGCAAATCCAGGTAAATATACCAGTGATTGAAGCTTTGAAGGAGATGCTTGGGTATGCAAAAATGATGAAGGACTTGATATCCCGAAAGTTTGATTTCCAAGACTTGGCCACAGTTACTCTTACTCAGATCTGTAGTGCAGTGGTGACGAGACCAATTGCGGCAAAGCTGTCTGACCTAGGGAGCTTTACAATTCTATGCACTATTGGTAATTTTGCTTTTACTAAGGCACTGTGTGATCTAGGGGCCAGCATCAATCTTATGCCCCTGGCAATTTATAAGAGGCTGGGCAATTTATAAGACCCATCTTTATATTGTTGCAGCTGGCTGACAGGACTATGAAATGAACCTCTGGTATCCTGGATGATGTGCTGATTCAGGTAGGGAAATTTGTGTTCCCTGCAGATTTTGTGATCCTAGAAAACAAGGTGGATGAAGAGATTCCCATAATTTTGGAAACACCGTTCTTGGCCACGGGGAGAGCTCTAATTGATTTTGAGAGTGTGGAGCTCAAGATGAGACTGAACGATGAAGAAATAACATTCAATGTGTAGAAATCTATGAGGCAACCAAGTGAATTCACCAATTGCTCTCTTATTGATGCCGTGGATGTAATTATAGCGACTGATGATGAAAGGCTGACTATTGAGGACCCCCTTGCTGCATGTTTAATGAATTTAGATGAGGTAAATGGAGAGGATCTGGCGGAATGGGTGTTGGCACTAGAGGGTAGAGGGTTCTGGGATAGAACTCTAGAATTTGAGCCCTTGCACTTGGAAAATCGAGAAACTCCTCCAACCAAGCCATCAATCAAAGAACCACCAAAGCTGGAGTTAAAGCCATTGCCCGCCCATCTCAGTTTGTTAGATGTACAGGCTCAACAACTGTTGTTGGTACTTAAGGAGTGTAAGACTGCCATTGGATGGACCATGGCAGGCATAAAGGGGATCAACCCCGTATACTGTATGCACAAAATTCTACTGGAAGAGGGACACAAACCTTCCAGGGAACACCAAAGAAGGCTGAACCCCAATATGAAGGAAGTGGTGAAGAAAGAAGTAATCAATTGGTTAGATGCGGGAATCATTTTCCCAATCTCTGACAGCATCTGGGTTAGCCCAGTGCAATGTGTTCCTAAAAAGGGTGGCATGACGGTAGTTAAGAATGATAATAATGAATTAATCTCTACAAGAACCGTCACGGGTTGGAGAATTTGCATGGACTATTGAAAGATAAATCTAGCCACCCGGAAAGACCACTTCCCACTTCCCTTCATTGATCATATGTTAGACAGATTGGCAGGGAGGACACATTTCTTTTTTATGGATGGGTACTCAGGGTACAATCAGATCTCCATTGCACCGGAGGACAGAGAGAAGACCTCTTTCACTTGCCCGTATGGCATTTATGCCTTTCGGAGGATGCCCTTTGGCCTATGCAACGGACCCGCCACATTCCAACGGTGCATGATGGACATATTCACTAACATGGTAGAGGATATAATAGAGGTGTTCATGGATGACTTCTCAGTGGTGGGAAACTCATTTGATGAGTGCCTGATAAATCTAAGTCGTGTGCTGAAGCGGTGTATTGAGACTAACCTGGTTTTGAATTGGAAGAAGTGTCACTTTATGGTACAAGATGATATAGTCTTGGGACACCGGGTGTCAAGCAAAGGAATTGAGGTGGATCGTGCGAAAGTAGATGTGATAACAAGGCTACCCTCTTCGACTTCAGTCAAGGCAATCAGAAGCTTCATCGGGGCTGCCGGTTTCTATTGGCGATTCATAAAAGACTTCTCAAAAATTGCCAACCCTCTCTGTAAGTTGTTAGAAAAAGATCACCCTTTCTTGTTTTCTGATGATTGCATTGCAGCATTCGAGGGGCTGAAAAAGAGGCTGGTAACAACACTCATAGTTGCCCCCGACTGGGACCAACCGTTCGAACTCATGTGTGATGCTAGTGACTACGCAGTGGGGGCAGTGTTGGGACAACAGAAAGACAAGCTGATGCATCCAATATACTATGCTAGTAGAATGCTGAGTGGAGCCCAGCTGAACTACACTATCACTGAGAAGGAGATATTGGCTGTAGTGTTTGCTTTCGACAAGTTCAGATCGTATCTGATTGGGTCTAAGGTAATTGTATACACTGACCATGCAGCTCTTAAGTACTTGATTGAGAAGAAGCAGTCTAAGACGCGCCTAATTTGTTGGGTGTTGCTACTGCAAGAATTTGACCTTGAAATTCGTGACCGTAAGGGCACAGAGAATCAAGTCACTGATCATCTATCTCGACTTGAGGGAGCTAAAAATGCGGTTGAGGTTGAGGACATTCTGGAAACTTTTCCAGACGAGCAGCTGCTCGCTACTAGTCTTGAGGAAATGCCATGGTATGCAGACTTTGCTAATTACCTGGCTAGTGGTATAGTTTCTTATGACCTCTCATTTGTCCAAAGAAAAAAGTTTTATCGTGATAGCCACATGTATTATTGGGACGAGCCTTATTTGTTTAGAATATGTGTTGGCAATATGATCCGGAGGTGTGTCCCCGAGATATAACAATCATATGTATTGCAGGCTTGTCACACATCAGCATATAGACGACATTTTGGAGGGGTCAGGATAGCTGCGAAAGTGCTTGAGGCCGGATTCTTTTGGCCAACAGTGTTTGGAGATGTGCACCTATGGGTGAAGGGATGCAATGAATGTCAGCTAACTAGGAACATCTCCCGTCGCCACGAGATGCCCATGAACCCGATTCAAGTGGTGGAAGTGTTTGATGTCTGGGGGATTGACTTCAGGGTCCCTTCGTCAGCTCCTTTGGCAATAAATACATACTTGTTGTTGTGGATTACGTGTCCAAGTGGGTAGAAGCTACTGCGTTTCCCACTAATAATGCAAGAGTAGAGGTGGGATTTTTGAAAAAGAACATATTCACCCAATTTGGGACACCAAGAGCGATTATCAGTGACGGAGGCACTCACTTCTGTAATAGAGCCTTCGAGAAGTTGCTTGCAAAGTATGATGTACGCAACAAGGTGGCCACCCCTTATCACCCGCAAACTAGTGGGCAGGTTGAAGTATCCAACAAAGAGATAAAGAGTGTGTTAACCAAGACTGTAAACGCCACAAGAACTGATTGGGCAAGAAAGCTATATGATGCACTCTGGGCATACAGAACTGCTTTTAAAATACCATTTGGCATGTCACCATATAAGTTGGTATTTGGAAAGGCATGTCACCTGCCAGTGGAACTTGAACATAAAGTGTGGTGGGCATTGAAGCAGCTGAACTTAGATATTGAGGCTGCAGGCACAACTAGAATCACTGACTTACATGAGCTTGACGAGTTCAGACATCTTGCTTTTGAGAGCAAAAGATTGTACAAGGAAAGAATAAAGAGGTTACACGAACAGAACATTGTTGACCGACATTTCAAACTCGAGGACATGGTATTACTCTATAACTCAAGATTACGGTTGTTCCCTGGTAAGCTTAAGTCAAGATGGTCTGGACCATTTCGAGTGATTGAATTATTCCCTTCAGGTGTTGTAGAGATTGCCGCAGAGAAAGAATCTCATACATTTAGAGTCAACGGGCAGAGATTGAAACTATATGTGGAAAAGAACGAACCAAAGGAAGGGTCTAAGATCCACCTGACTGAACCTCAGAGGTCGAGCGAGCCTTAAAATGCGCTCATGTGCGTCGTGCCGCGACGTTAAACCAGGCATTGCGTGGGAGGCAACCCACGAATGTGTTGTAAGTGCAGTTATAATGTCACGTAAAAAAAAAGAGAGGTTGAAAGAATCTTAATTGCGCTCGTGCTGTGTCGTGCCGCGACATTAAATCAGGCGCTTCATGGGAGGCAACCCATGATAGTATAATTTCTAATATTTTGTAGATATGCAGGATAGAACGGAGGACTTTGCATCACGAGCCTAGACATAACACGGGTAAGGTAGGCATTAAAAGAGGTAAAAATAGTGCCTAAGGGGCAAAACAATGAAGAGAACCCCGAAATTGGCATCCAGGAACAGGCTCACTGTGGTCACGACTGTGAGCACGTGATTTTTGCCTTACATGAATTACTCCCACAAAATTAAAAACAAAAATTGTTTGTTTTATTGTGTGCAATTTTGTAAATTTTCGTGGAATTTTCTGTCATTATTTGGATTTCTCCTTGCATGTTTATTTGTTTAAATTAATGGAAAAATACAAAAATAAGTTACATTTTTCATTTAGGATTTAATTTTATAATTAGTATTAATTAAGTAAGTTGTTGTTTTACAAAAATGAAAAACAATCACCACAAAATAATGTATTTTGCATTTTCAGTGTTCAATGTCAAAATTTTGTGACTTTTCTTTTAATTTGGTATTTAATTATTTGTAATAATAATTATTTAGAGCTAATTAGTATTTTGATAGGATAATTTGGTATTATAATTTAAATAAGGATTTAGTTTTAAGTTTGAAAAGAAAAAGGAAGAAAAGAAAAGAAAAGAAAAAAGAGTTAATAAAAGAGAGGAAAATCTGGTTTGGGCCATTTTAATTTAAACTAGGCTAGCCCAAATAAATTTCCAGCCCAAACCCATACAAAACCACCCCTTAAACCCGCCTAACACCCAAGACCCGACCCGGTCCACCCGTCCATAACCAAACGACCCCCTCTTCGATCTCCTTCCTCATTTCTAATCCCTAGCTGCAACACCCAGAACTCTCCCCTCCTCTGTATCTCTCATCTCCCATCTCTCACCCCACCCAAACCCTGGAGCCAGCTGCCGAACAACAACCATCAACCATCAACCCGATCTCCATCCGTTTCTGCTTCTCCAACATCCCTTCTCCACGCCGTCGACCGGCCTAATGTCATCAACGACCACCCAAGCTTCTTCTTCAACATGAAAAGAATCAGCAGCACATGAACTTCACGCCAAACAGATCCATCTCAGAACACTCGCCGGAGTAATGCCAAAACTGGCATTGCTCCCTTCATCTCACACCACCACCGCTGCCTGCCAGCTAACCACCTTCCCATAGCTACCAGATGCTCACTAGCCTCACCTTCTCACCACCCAAATCTGACCATAACACACGCAGATTCTCACTAAACCAGATTTTAATTCAATACAAAAAGTGAAAAGTTAGTCTAGGTTTTTGGTTTTGATTCTCAAAATGTCAGACTTGCTGTTCGAGCAAGGGTGTTGTTCGAGTTCGAAGCCGAAGTCATCGTTCGTTGGTTCGCATTTCCCATCTAAGTTCGACGCTATTACTCGATCTTGTTAGGAATTTTGGACTTGGAACTTGTATCTTCTAATTCTCAAACATTAAAGGGAATTTTAATTCAACAGGTTCTATTCACCTCTCTTCGCCTCATGCTTTCTGTGTTGTGATTTGAGTTATGAAGAATCATTGGTAATTAGATTTATGTGGCTAAGTTGTTTGGATAATTGATTAATTTCGTAGAATTTGCTTATTCGGAAAGTAATTGTTCTTGTTTTATTATCATAGCTTGTATTCAGTTTTTTTTTGGATAATTTCGGGCTCAGTCCATACCCTTTAATGCTCGGATTCATGAATTATAGTTGTTGGATTTTTAGTTGTGCTTGGTTCCTTGTTTGCATTCATGGTCCAGGGAGGAGGCAGGGTTGTATATGATTTGTTATTTCTTTGGTAGTTATGAGTGCATTTTAGCAATGTGTATGTTTTGGTTCTTTGTAACTTGCCTGATTCTTATCTTCGGAAGCTGTATTCCAGTGAACAACCGATCGAATCCAGCCTCGACATTAGGTGGTGTGAAGTTTAACGTATATCATTTCCATTAATGTTGCGTTCAGTTGTTGATCAGGTTGCGTTTCTTGTTCGATTCGTTGTTGTCTAAGTTGTTTCTCGCATTAAACTTTGTAAAAGGAACCGACTTTTTCTTAATTTGTAGTGAACATGAATGTCAATTGAATCTTAGTGTGGTACATGACATTTTGGGTCGCCTATAGTTTGGATCATTGGAGAAGACTAAAATTATGTTTCTTAACTAAGTTGTTCATGGATCAAATTTGTAGGTATTTTAATGAAATCTTGTACATATTAGCTTAATTTGAGAATTGTTAAATAAAATTGATTGTCTAGCTAACTAACTTTAGGAGGCTTTTAATAGTGGTAGGGTTGGAATTGCAATAGTTGTTTAAATTAAGAAAGCATTAAGTTAGTGGGGTTAATTAAGAATTGAAAAGGGTTGGTAGTGGAAATGACACCACATTTAGTGCCCTTTTTAATAAAGTTGGAAATTAGATAACATGGTGCAATGATGAAAGGGAAAAGAATACAAGTGTAAAGGGATACAAAGGTTGGAAAGAAAGAATAACTAATAGATAAAGAGAGAGGCTCTAAGTTAAAAAGGACATACACACATAGAGAAGAGAACATTCTGAAAACATATAGACAAATAAAAATACAAATACAATCTGGGAGTTTTTGGAAATACAGAGAAAAAGACAGTGAGAGATTGAGAGTTTTGACACATAGAAATACAGGGGAATACACATTGAGATACAGGAAAAAATACCTTAAAATTGGAGAGTTTAAGAGAGATGTAAGAATTGAAGATATTCTGAAAAGAAGAGAGAACTTGAGAGATCCATAGAAAAGAAATAGAAGAAATTGAGGAGTTGAAAAAAAAATCCTCAAAATAAACGACCAAAAATTTCACAGAGTCACTATTACATTGAGCTTCTTCTGTGATTTTAAAGTTTTAATGTGCTGAAACAGTTTCTCATTTGTTTAAGTGTGGAATTGAATTGAGCTTGGATTTCATAAGTCTGGTTTAAAGTTCGCTGTTTGGTCTACTGTTCTACTGGTTTTTCTGAATCAAATTCACTCCTGGTTGTGTGAATCTGGGTACTTTGCTGTTGTTGTTTGACTGATTCTTCATCCCTATTTCCTTGCAAATTTCCAGGTACCTTCTTGGCTCATGATTGAGGTTTGAGTGTTGAACATGTAATAGAGCCGAAGTTTTGATTAAATGAAGACCCTATTTGAAGATGATTTCCCCTTTTCCTTTTATTATGGCCATGTCCTATAATTATATTTCTTTATAGATGTTAATTATGTTTTCTTTCTCTTCTCTGAAGTCGGTTATATGAAAATGATTTGCGGTAGAACTTTGCATATGTATTAATAAGTGAACGATGGACTTTAATCATTGAAATTCGTGTTTGAGGTTGTAGCAATCGTTAGTCTTGTAGGACTGAATATTAGACTATATGTGTATTTCATGCTTGGATGGATTTATAAGACAATATTTGTTGTCTTTGTTGGTCTAGTGGATCATGTACAAATCTGTGTAAATCACTGATTTAGGAATCAATCCTAGTTCATCGTAGGTTGCTTTCATTTTTTTAGCATAAGTAATAGCTTCAGGGGTTGCTTGATAGTTATGGGAAGCCATTAAGCGGTATGGAGATGTATATTGATAGTTCTTGATAATTTCTTTAGAGTGTTCTTTGAAAACTTGATAATTTCTGCTCTCATGATACCAGTTTAAAGATCTTAAGGTTATCACCTCTGAATTTTGGTTTGATTGTTCTGCACTTTAAATTTCAGCATATGCAAAATAGATGTATAGGTGTTAGTAAAAGAAAGTGTATTCATCAATATTAAAGGTTCACATAATCAGTTTTTATTTTATTTTATTATTTTGGCTCTAATATTGGGATAAGGAAGATTTGAGGCCATGATAGCAATTATTTTTGAAATCACATTGATGCTCGGTTAGAAGCCATGAATGCAGTATACTTTGAATGGTGATATAAATTGTCTGTGAGCTTTGTCGTGTCAGTTATTATCCTTGTTATAGAATAAGATTTGGCATCAAATATACACTTCATAACTTTTTTAAAAAAATTGGAAAAAATGATCAGTACTGGTTTTAGTCCCAAGTTTGCCCATGAAGAATGCAATGTGTTCCAAGTAGTGGTAGGGAATCACACTGTTGGGTCTTCATCTTTGGTCCAAGAAGGCCTGATGCCTCTTGGCAGAATCAGTCCAGTTTTAGGCCCTACTCTGGGTCCGATTTCCTTTAATTGTAGGTTGTTGTCACTTGAATCCGGGAGTCACCTTTCCCAAAAGTGGGACAATATAATATAATCTATTATAAGTAGTTATGGTTGGCCATAATAGATAATAAATGGTCCATGGCCTTTGGGTTAGTCTATATATAAAATTTATTAATTTTCGTAGCAAGCCTTTAAGGCCGTCGTAAAATACTATCATGATTGCGTATACGTGCGCGTAACATAATTACGGTTCTAAAAATAAACCGGAGTATGCATTCACACAACTTTGGCCCAAACTTCCTTAATAATAACAAAACGTTATTAATCGTGGACACGTTCGCGTGACATAATTTTTGACGTATCAAACAAATAGGTATACGTACGCATAGAGAAGAGAACATTCTGAAAACATATAGACACATAAAAACACAAATACAATCTGGGAGTTTTTGGAAACACAAAGAAAAAGACAGTGAGAGATTGAGAGTTTTGACACATAGAAATACAGGGGGACACACATTGAGATACAGGAAAAAATGCCTTAAAATTGGAGAGTTTAAGAGAGGTGTAAGAATTGAAGATATTCTGAAAAGAAGAGAGAACTTGAGAGATCCATAGAAAAGAAATAGAAGAAATTGAGGAGTTGAAAAAAATATCCTGAAAATAAATGACTAAAAAATTTCACAAAATCACTATTACATTGAGTTTCTTCTATGATTTTAAAGTTTTAATGTGCTGAAACAGTTTCTGATTCATTTAAGTGTGGAATTAAATTGAGCTTGGATTTCTTAAGTTTGGTTTAAAGTTCGTGTTTGGTCGACTGTTCTACTGGTTTTTCTGAATCAATTTCACTCCTTGTTGTGTGAATCTGGGTACTTTGTTATTGCTGTTTGACTGATTCTTCATCCCTATTTCCTTGCAAATTTCCAGGTACCTTCTTAGATCATGATTGAGGTTTGAGTGTTGAACATGTAATAGAGCTGAAGTTTTGATTAAATGAAGACCCCATTTGAAGCTGATTTCCCATTTTCCTTTTATTATGGCCATGTCCTATAATTATATTTCTTTATAGATGTTAATTATTTTTTTTTTCTCTTCTCTGAAGTTGGTTATATGAAAATAATTTGCAGTAGCACTTTGCATATGTATTAATAAGTGAACGATGGACTTTAATCATTGAAATTCGTGTTTGATGTTGTAATAATCATTAGTATTGTAGGACTGAATATTAGACTATGTGTGTATTTCATGCTTGGATGGATTTATAAGACAATATTTGTTGTCTTTGTTGGTCTAGATTGCATTACTCTTTGGATCATGTACAAATCTATGTGAATCACTGATTTAGGAATCAATCTTAGTTCATCGTAGGCTGCTTTCGTTTTGTTTAGCATAAGTCATGGCTTCAGGGGTTGCTTGATAGTTATGGAAAGCCATTGAGCGGTATGGAGATGTATATTGATAGTTCTTGATAATTTCTTTAGAGTGTTCTTTGAAAACTTGATAATTTCTGCTCTCATGATACCAGTTTAAAGATCTTAAGGTTATCACCTCTGAATTTTGGTTTGATTGTTCTGCACTTTAAATTTCAGCATATGCAAAATAGATGTATAGGTGTTAGTAAAAGAAAGTGTATTCGTCAATATTAAAGGTTCACATAATCAGTTTTTATTTTATTTTATTGTTTTGGCTCCAATATTGGGACAAGGAAGATTTGAGGCCATGATAGCAATTATTTTTGAAATCACATTGATGCTCGGTTAGAAGCCATGAATGCAGTATACTTTGAATGGTGATATAAATTTTCTGTGAGCTTTGTCGTGTCAGTTATTATCCTTGTTATAGAATAAGATTTGGCATCAAATATACACTTCATAACTTTTTTTAAAAAATTGGAAAAAATGATCAGTACTGGTTTTAGTCCCAAGTTTGCCCATGAAGAATGCAATGTGTTCCAAGTAGTGATAGGGAATCGCACAGTTGGATCTTCGTCTTTGGCCCAAGAAGGCTTGATGCCTCTTGGCAGAATCAGTCCAGTTTTAGGCCCTACTTTGGCTCCGATTTCCTTTAATTGTGGGTTGTTGTCACTTGAATCCGGGAGTCACCTTTCCCAAAAGTGGGCCAATATAATGTAATCTATCCTAAGTAGTTATGGTGGGCCATAATAGATAATAAATAGTCCATGGCCTTTGGATTAGTCTAGATATAAAATTGATGAATTTTCGTAGCAAGCCTTTAAGGTCGTCGTAAAATACTATCATAATTGCGTATACGTGCGCGTCACAAAATTACGATTCTAAAAACAAACCGGAGTATATGTTCACACAACTTTGGCCCAAACTTCCTTAATAATAACAAAGCGTTATTAATCGTCGACACGTTCGCGTGACATGATTTTTGAAGCATCAAACAAATGGGTATACATATGTGTAACCCGTTTCAAGATCATTTTCTAAATTAAAAATGGTGAAAGAGTTAAATGCACATAGGTTCGAAAAATCAGTAATTAAATAATTTCATAAGCCAAGTATTATCAAAGTGACCGTGCTAGAACCACGGACCTCGGGAATGCCTAACACATTCTCTCGGGTTAACAAAATTCCTTATCCAGATTTCTGGTTCACAGACTGTTAAAGTGAGTCATTATTTTCCTCGATTCGAGATTCAGCCGGTGAATTGGGACACCATAAATCTCCCAAATGGCGACTCTGAATCTTTAATAATATAATCATGTTTCGATTGTCCTTTAATTGAAAAAACTCCTCTTAATACTATCCTTCGGGATGGTGTGTGAAAAGGGAGGTGTGACAGCTCTGGCGACTTTGCTGGGGAACAAGAACCCAGAACTTCGGTTCAGGGTTCAAGAATTCGAGCTTGGCATATTTGTTGTATTTGGCTTGTATATTATTTGATTTTATTACATGTTCGGGACTAATGTGAAAATGTTACTTTTCACCGCTTTGATATTATTTGAATTGTATATATAAAATTGTTGCGAAACCCCTCTCATCTCACCACTGGGGATGTGCTCGCTGGTCGAGACTCCCTAATTTGTTAGTCTCATATCTTAAAATAAGAAAGAGGCCGGACAAGTTACTAAGCCGGATGGCCTTTTGGTTCCCGGTACGTAGCCCCCTCTTCGACTCGAGTTGTCTGCTTGGGTACATAGTCTAGAACATGTACCCAGGTTTTGAACCTAGAATAACTCAGCTTCATGCCGGATCCCTAGTAGGAACGCTTATCTGCATCATGTGCATTTTGACTTAGGGGACTCAACACAGGGGTTGGGTCCATCTAGGACAGGTGTACCCGGAATAATGGACCATCCTGATGCATCCTACTTGTGCATTTATTTGTTTTGGATTTGTATGCTAACCGATTTTTTTAAAGGAAAGAAACAACGGTATGAGGGTTAAAGAGAGATAATTACCTGTTTAAAAAATAATAATGTCCAAATAGCGTCAAACTCTGCCCATTTTTTTTTTTGAAAATGAAAAAAAAAGGAAATATGTTTTATTTTTAGTTTTTTTTGCCAAATAAAATAAAATAAAAAAGGGAAAAAAAATAATATTGTTTTCAAAAATCGCTTGTTCTATTTTAAATGAAAAAGAGAAAAAAATATCTTTGTTTTCAAAAAAAGTTTGTTTTATTTGGCAGAACTACGTAAGTTTGATTCTCACCGGATGTGGGATACGTAGGCAACCCATATCGGGTTCAACTATTCAGAACATTTTTTAAAAAAAAATAAATTTTAGGGTAAATAAATATCGTTGTTTTGCCGTGAATAAAGGTGATGTCATTCTTGTCCAAAATAGCCGAATGTCCCCAAAAGGACGTCGGAAGGTCGTTTTTGCAAGAACAACCGCCTTTGGTCATTTTTCAAAAATTTTGACCGGTTAGCAAACACAGCCTTTAAATCTTCTTTGAAGTGTTGAAAGGTCGTATTGACAAGACCAGATATTTTTATAAATTTTTTGAGAAACGGCGATGTTTTTAAAAAAAATATACAAAAAAATATTTTCTTCTAGTTGCTTCTCAAAATCAAAAATATTTTCATTCTTCTTTCGAAAATTGAAAGAAAATTCAAAGAATCAAAAATATTTTCTTTCTCTTTAGAAGTATTTCTTTCCTAACTTCAGAATAAAAATCCATGAGTGCAAAAATATTTTTCTTTCTCCCTTAGAAGTTTTTCTATCGAAATTCCAAAAAAAAAACAATAAAAGTCAAAAATTATAAAAAAAAGTCTTTCTTTGCAAAAATGCTGAAGAAAATCAAAATCCAAAAATATTTTCTTTTCTTCTTTTTAAGTCTTTCTTCCAGGAAAAAGTCCAAAATCCCCAAAAAAAAAAGTTAGTTTATTTACTTTATTCCCCATCTTGCCGAACTACGCGAGATCTGATTCATGTTCCCATATGATACGTAGGCAACCCACATCAGGTTCGATCAACAACAAAAAAAAATGACAAAAAAGTGAAAAAATATTAATAATAATAAGGACTGACTGAGTCCATTCTAACATGTCTTGTTTTGAATTGTGAAGAAAGTTGAGGTGATCGGTTTGTGGTAAGCGGACAATACGAGATCCAAGAAAAAATGATAACTGACATCGAAGCTGTCACAAGTGCTCAAGATACTCAGGGTCAAAGGTTTCAACAAGAGTCTAATGTGATTTAGGAAAATAGAATACTGAAGCAGCAAATGACCAAAATGCGTCAAGCATGGGCCAATGGCTAAGGACGACCTTGTCATGAGTCACAATTTGCTACTCAGCAAGAGCAGTACCACTCGTACTTGTTTGATCTTCCTGCAAACATTGATAAGTCTACCCAAGAGATGGTACAGGAAGAAATGACCCTAAGAGTGAAAAGCTTAGAACAACGGTTGAAAAACGTGCAAGGGTTGGCAGGTCAAAAGAGTGTTGCCTTCAAAGATCTATGTATGTTCCCCGATGTCCACTTGCCGCCTGGTTTCAAGATTTCCAAATTTGAAAAGTACGATGGACATGGAGACCCCATAGTCCACTTGAAAAGGTATTGCAATCAACTAAGAGGTGTGGGAAGAAATGAAGAATTATTAATAGCTTATTTTGGGAAAAGCCTTACGGGAGTAGCATCTGAATGGTTTTTGGATCAAGACACATCTCGCTGGTACGTCTGGAATGACATGGCACATGCATTTGTCAAATAGTTCCAATACAACATCGACATTGCCCCAGACCGCAATTCCCTTTCAAACCTGAAGAAGAAACCAAGTGAAAATTTTAGGGAATATGCCATTAAATGGAGAGAGCAAGCAGCTCGAGCTAAGCCACCCATAGATGACCACGAGTTAATCACTATCTTCCTTCAGGCTCAAGAGCCGGATCACTTTCAAAACATGATGTCCGTAGTTGGTAAATCCTTCTTGGAAGCAATCAAAATGGGAGAAATGGCAGAGAATAGCCTTAAGACAGGCAGGATTATAAGTCAAGCAGCTTTCAAAGCTGCAGCTCAGGCTGTCCAAATTGAATCTGGTGACACGAATGAGAGGGATGAAGAAATCATGATGACATCAGGGTCGAGAAGAGGTCCCAGTGGAACACCTCGAAGGTATGCGCAACCTCATCAGGTTTTCTATGACTCTCCTGAGCATTACTATCTACCTCAAAACCCACCATACTCTGTTGATCCACCTCAGTATGTTGTCTAGCCATCAAATCACCCAAGAAAGCAAGCACGAGCATCACAAAATCTCCACCAGCCTTCGCAAAATTTTCAAGTACCTTATAACCCACATCCAAGCCAGGGGTATAGAAGGGAACAAAAGTTACAAAATAATTTTACACCAATATGAGAGTCCTATGCAAGCTTATTTGAGAAATTAAAACAATATGACATGATTGCACCCATTCCTCCAAATCATGTGGACCCACGTGCAAGAAGCTTTGACCCATCTAAAAGGTGTGAATACCATTCTAATGCCCAGGGGCACAATGTGGAAAGTTGTCGGGATTTGAAAAGGGAAATAGAAAGGATGATCCAGGAAAATTTGATTATGATTCAAGACAGTGACACCCAGAATATCACGCCGAATCCTTTACCTGCACATGGTGATGCACACTTTATGGGGATGATGCCTGGTGACATGGGGTATGAGAATCCACTCGGAAATTTGCCGACTGAAATTGGCGAAGGCCACTGTAATTCTGATAAGCAAGTTTGTGGCTGAATGTCAGGCTTATCAATTGAAAAGCCATTCCCTCCTCACTTAGGAAGGAATCTTGGTAGCTTATTTTGATGTTCTTTCTATTATCTGGGTTATTTCAGGGTTGTAATCTGGATATTGTCTTGTAACTCAAACCCTTCTATCCTTTTATTTTATCAAGTTCCTTTGATCGTAGTATCTCATTTAGCGTTGTCTAAGTTTGTTCTAAAGGTTGTACCCCAGTTTATTGTACTTGTTTTGTTGTATAAACTCTTTCCCCATCTGTCTAATGCAATTCTCTATCTTCCGTTATTTCTAGTCATTTTCTTTGGTTTAAGTCTTTCCTCTTTATAGTTCTTTTCCTCTCGACTCTAGTGACATAACATACACGCGTAATTCTAGGCCTAATCTTAAAGGTTCAATTATGAAGCAATTGGGAAGATAACAGGTGAACTTAAAGGAAACAAGAACAAATTGAGATCATTTGAATCCCGAACCATGTGAAACTGGGGCTGATAGAACATAAAAAAACCTTGTGTGTCATGCCGCATCAATTTGAAATTAAAGACAAATTTGCCCAAATTGGCAAGGGTCATTCGTGATAATGAGAGTGAGAGTGTTGCCCAATGGTGCTTTGTATTTAACAGATGAAAAAGCAAATGTGTGAATATAGCTATCAAGTCTAGCACACTCAGAAGATGCTACAAATATCTGTTTAATCATGTTGCTTGTGCTTGGCATATTTTGAAGATTGGAATGACGAAGGCATTTTGTTCTGCTATCTAAACACTTCATCCTTCATTACCCATTTGAGCTTTACTTGTTTTCTTTCATACCCCTCTTTCGAAATCAGTAGCAAAGATTAGAAACACAAGCGTGAAAGCTAAGTAAAAGAAAAAAGAGAAAAAGAAAAAATAAGGGATGAGAAAAGAAAAAGAAAAAGAAAAAGAAATAATAATAATAAGTGAAAAGAAAAACTATAACAACAAGGAAATCAGTGTGAACTACGTTCGACCTGATTCGTTTAAGGATACGTAGGCAGCCTCGCGGCTCGGTCATAGTGAAACAAAAATCAAAAGATCCCCAAGCAAGAAACTGGGGCAGAAGTTGTGGTTATTATGAGAAATCTGATTCCGAAAGTTGTAATTTTGAACCTGTCTGAATTGTTTTGAGCCTTTTCGATACCCTTTCTTTCTAACCCCATCCAAAAGCCCACATTACGGTCCAAAGAAAGACCTTCCGATCAGTCTTCGAGATATGCCAAGGCGAGCAATTATTAGAGTGAATCATATCAGGGGCAACACTCTGGTCCAAATGAAGAAAATGAAATTGAGAGAGTCTTATTGGTGAAAACCCTCACAGGCACCGTAAGGCGATGGAAGCTGAGAGAAATGAAAAATGAGAGAAGCTTATTGGTGAAAACCTTCACGGGCACCTTGAGGCGACAGTAAGTTGAGAGAAAAGAATCAAATGAGAGAGGCTTGATGGTAAAAACCTTCCGGGCACCATAAGTCGAATAAGGATTGTGAATCTAATTAGATAAGCGGAGCATTGAAGCCTAGTTTCAAGGCAAAAAGGTACAACAAAAACTGAACATCATATTCGCTTGACAGAATATCTACAGGTGCATGTCATGGTAATTAGAGTTGGTATCCACATCTGATAGGTTTTTTCTTTGTAGTTTTCTCGCTAGGAATCATCTCTTTCCTTTGTCCTTCACTCTGGTCCTTTTGCTTTGTTTACTTCCTCCTCCTGAGTATATTTGGTCATAACAAGTGAGAAATGCCTTCAAAATTCTGCAACCAGCTTTCCAATTGCACAAAACGGGGTTTGGCTAGCACATCAAAGTGTCACAAGTGAGGAAAAACAACAAAAAGCACTAAGCTGGTAATAATAAGCATGCTTTGGGGATCCTTGTGAAATACAAAGTCTTGGTATATCGATTCATGAACAATGCAACAGATGAAAGGATAGGGTGCATAGATCAAAGGTATTCCATGTGATAAGATTGATGAAAGGATGGTAAACCAGTAACGAGCAAGGCCTACCAAGCAGAAATCAAAGTTATCATGACAGGTGAAGGAGCAACAGACCTCAAGGCCAAGGTCAGTGGATAAGTCAAGAAAGAACAACATATACACGGAATGAAGGCAATTGACGTGATTCAGGATTCATTTGAGATACAAAGGTCAGGTAGATACCGGTTCAGGAGCAATACAACAAATATAGGATATGGGTTTGAACGGAGAAAAGATATTTCAGTGATACGGATGACAGAGAAAGTGGTTGATCAATAAACAGGCAAGGTCTTCGAATGGAAATCAGTTATCATAGGAAGTGAAAGAGAAATCGCCCTCAAAGTTCAAGGCAGTCGAGAGAAGCAGAGCGTGAAAAGGAGGAAATCATCCCCAGCAAGAGTGTCACAACCGACCACCACTTTCAAAACTGACAAATCTTTCTTTGTTTGCAACAGGAACAAAGCAGTGCAAGGAAAGTGGTTCAAAAAAAAGAAGGGAAAAGAAAAGAGAAAAAGAAAGAAAAATAAAAAAGAGAATAAAAAATAGAATAAAAAAAAACAACAACAAAAAAAAGGGGAAGAAAAAAAAGAAGAAGAGAAGAGCCAACAAAGGAAAATTTCTCAAATTTTGCCTTTTTCTATCTTGCTCATGTGCATAAAATTTTGCTATTTGCTCGCCATATTTTATCTCCTAGGATAAAAAGTCCTAGTCTAATGGATTCTCCTAGGATCGAAATCTTAGTCTGATGAATCTTTCTCCTAAGATAACAAAAATGGACCTAGTCTGATGAAGTTTCTCCTAGGATCGAAATCTTAGTCTGATGAATCTTTCTCCTAAGATAACAAAAATTGACCTAGTCTGATGAACTCTCTCCTAGGATCAAAATCTTAGTCTGATGAAGTTTTCTCCTAAGATACCGGAAAAATCTTAGTCTGTTGAATTTTTCTCTTAAGATAGAAAATCTTAGTTTGATGAATCTTTCTCCTAAGATGGATCTAGTCTGATGAATTATCTCCTAGGATCAAAATCTTAGTCTAATGAATCTTTCTCCTAAGATAGGAAACCTAGTCTAACGAACTTTCTCCTACGATAATTTGAAAAGGAAGGGAAGTCTAAATTCGGAAAAAAGAAAGGAAGTCTGAATTCGAAAAAACAGAAAGGAAGTTTGATTAATTTTTATCCTAAGATAACAAAAAAGGGAAGGCAACAGTTGGAAATTTTCAGATAAGAAAGCTAGAAGTGGGAAACAACAATTGAAAAATTTGTAGATAAGGAAGTAGTCGGAAGGTCGGAAATTCTTGACCAGGTTTAAAATAGTCAAACAAAATAGAGTATGGAAAGGAAAAAGGGGAAAACCATCCCCAACAAGAGTAACAACCACATTTTAAATTGCCGAGATTTTTCTTTAATTGAAACAGGGGCAGAAATCTCAGTTGTTTCGGAGAAACCCACCGTAAGGAAAGGCAAGCACCAAACAGATGCACTCACTTATCAAACTGGAGCAGAAGAAATTCCCTTTCGTTGTGTTTATTTTGTTGAAATCAGGTACCCATCGGAAGAACGGGGAAAACAACACGGCTTTTAGGGTAAGAAGAATGGTTGAAGTTTTGAAGTCAGGAGCCCGCCTGGAGAATAGAGGCGTACCTTTCAAGTTGTTGAAGTCAGGAGCCCGTCTGGAGAACGGAGGAATACATTCAAGTTTTGAAGTTAGGAGCCTGCCTGGAGAACAGAGGAAGACGAAGATAATCAAGAGAAGACGTTCAAAGGATCAGCAATAAAGTACTCACCTGGAGAGCCGAGAAATACAGTTCAAGTCAAGAAGTCGGCGCAAGACAGCATCAAAAGGAATGTTGTAAGGAAATACAAGGCGACAAGGTAACAACATTCGTGGAACAAGTTTGAGAATAAGTCTTAGTAATTCAAAGGCTATAGCTTAGCCTAGCTTATTTATTTTTCTTTTAGCATGGTGTAATAAAGGGTCAGGAAGTAGCAGCAACAACAACAGTAATCACGGCTTCATGGTAGTCCCAGCAACCAAAACTTCCCGAACTACATTGACCTGATTCCTTTTTAGCCAAGGATGTGTAGGAAACCTTTGAAACAGGTTCGGTCAAATATTTCAAAAGATGCTTCCCACGGAGTATTCAAACGGGCAAAAATCGCTCGTTCCGCTCACTTTATCTTTGCACGAAAACTCTTCGTGTTTACGGGCAAAGAGGGGCGGCTGTGAGCACGTGATTTTTGCCTCACATGAATTACTCCCACAAAATCAAAAACAAAAATTATTTGTTTTATTGTGTGTAATTTTGTGAATTTTCGCAAAATTTTTTGCCATTATTTGCATTTGTCCTAGCATGTTTATTAGTTTAAATTAATGGAAAAATACAAAAATAAGTTGTATTTTTCATTTAGGATTAATTTTATAATTAGTATTAATTAAGTAAGTTGTTGTTTTACAAAAATAAAAAAAAATCATCACAAAATAATGTATTTTGTATTTTTAGTGGTTAATGTCAAAATTTTGTGACTTTTCTTTTAATTTGGTATTTAATTATTTATTATAATTATTATTTAGAGCTAATTAGTAATTTTTATAGGATAATTTGGTTTTATAATTTAAATAAGGATTTAGTTTTAAGTTTGAAAAGAAAAAGGAAGAAAAGAAAAGAAAAAAGAGTTAATAAAAGAGAGGAAAATCTGGTTTGGGCCATTTTAATTTAAACTAGGCTAGCCCAAATGAATTTCCAGCCCAAACCCATACAAAACCACCCCTTAAACCCGCCCAACACCCAAGACCTGACCCGGTCCCCTCGCCCATAACCAAACGACCCCCTTTCGATCTCCTACCTCATTTCTAATCCCTAGCCGCAACACCCAGAACTCTCCCCTCCTCCGTCTCTCTCATCTCACATCTGTCATCCCACCCAAACCCCGGAGCCAGCCGCCGAACAACAACCAGCAACCATCAACCCGATCTCCATCTATTTCTGCTTCTCCACCATCCCTTCTCCACGCCATTGACCAACCTAATGTCATCAGCGACCACCCAAGCTTCTTCTTCAACATGAAAAGAATCAGTAGCACCTGAACTTCACGCCAAACAGATCCATCTCAGAACACTCACCGGAGGAATGCCAAAACCGCCGTTTCTCCCTTCATCTCACACCACCACTACTGCCCGTCAGCCAACCACCTTCCCACATCCACCAGATGCTCGCCAGCCTCACCTCCTCACCACCCAAATCTGACCATAACACACGCAGATTCTCACTAAACAAGCTTTTAATTCATTATAAACAGTGAAAAGTTAGTCTAGATTTTTGGTTTTGATTCTCAAAATGTCGGATTTATTGTTCGAACAAGGGTGTTGTTCGAGTTCGAAGCCGAAGTCATCATTCGGTTGTTCGTGTTTCCCATCTAAGTTCGACGCTCTTGCTCGATCTTGTTCGAAATTTTGGAGTTGGGACTTGTATCTACTGATTCTCAAACATTAAAGGGAATTGTAATTCAACAGGTTCTATTCATCTCTCTTCGCCTCATGCTTTCTGTGTTGTGATTTGAGTTATAAAGAATCATTGGTAATTAGATTTATGTGGCTAAGTTGTTTGGATAATTGATTAATTCCATATAATTTGCTTATTCGGAAAGTTATTGTTCTTGTTTGTTTATCATAGCTTGTATTCATTTTTTTTGTGGAAAATTTCGAGCTCAGTCCAAACCCTTTAATGCTGGATTCATGAATTGTGGTTGTTGGATTTTTAGTTGTGTTTGGTGCCTTATTTGCATTCATGGTCCAGGGAGGAGGCAGGATTGTATATGATTTGTTATTTCTTTGGTAGTTAAGAGTGCATTTTAGAGGTGTGTATGTCTTGGTTCTTTGTAGCTTGCCTGATTCTTATCTTCGGAAGCTGTATTCCAGTGACACAACTGATCGAATCCAGCCTCGACATTAGGTGGTGTGAAGTTTAACGTATATCATTTCCATTAATGTTGCGTTCAGTTGTTGATCAGTTTGCGTTCCTTGTTCTATTCGTTGTTGTCTCAGTTTTTTCTTGCATTAAACTTTGTAAAAGGAACCAACTCTTTCTTAATTTGTAGTGAATATGAATGTCAATTGAATCTTTGTGTGGTACATGACATTTTGGGTCGCCTATAGTTTGGATCATTGGAGAAGACTGAAATTATGTTTCTTAACTAAGTTGTTCATCGATCAAATTTGTAGGTATTTTAATGAAATCTTGTACATGTTAGCTTAATTTGAGAATTGTTTAATAAAAGGGATTGTCCACCTAATTAACATTAGAAGGCTTTTAATAGTGGTAGGGTTGGAATTGTAATAGTTGTTTAAATTAAGAAAGCATTAAGTTAGTGGGGTTAATTAAGAATTGAAAAGGGGTTGGTACTAGAAATGACACCCCATTTAGTTCCCTTTTTAATAAAGTTGGAAATTAGATAACAAGGGGCAATGATGAAAAGGAAAAGAATACAAGTGTAAAGGGATACACAGGTTAGAAAGAAAGAATAACTTATAGATAAAGAGAGAGGCTTGAAGTTAAAAGGGAAATTACATAATTTGTCACCCGATCTATGGCCCAAATCCCCTTTACATACTTTTTGTGGACCATAACAACCTTACACACGCAACCTTTCTATAGTGTGCCTAGTACACACTTCCTTTGACCAGGTCTAAGCGTGTGTAATACAAATAGGACCAAGCGTGTGGAGAGTATTTCAAGACAAATTTTGTCTTTAATAAACGGTCAAAAACACATTCCTAGAATCCTTTTTAAAAGAATAAAAAGGGCATAACCCATTTCTATCTATTAGGACCCGATTTCATCTTCTTCTTCCTCTTTGAAAGCTCTAAATTGAAGAAAATTTTATCTTCTTGAAGCCAAAATGTATTCCTCTTCTTGAAGCTCGAAGCCAATATTACAATCTTCTTCTATTTCTTCCTTCTCTTTTTTGACATAAGGATTAAATTTCTAGGGCTCAAATTTAAGGTTTGGGAAAATGCATAATCTGAGAAAATTTTGCTATTGTGGTGATACAGTCATGGAGTGTTGATAATCCGAGTCGTTGATTTTACGGATGTCCATTTTATGAGGTAAATATCAATTGTAATTTTCTAATCAATTTTATATTCCCTAATAATTTTTCTCTTAAATTTTCAGAGGGACAGTAGATCGACATGTAATTTCTTTATGTGGTTTGACCACCTAACTCCAGAGCACTTGAAAATGGTGATTTTGGGGCTGCTGAAGAAGAAGAGTGCATTTGATGCATTGTTGAAGGAAAATAGAAACCAAAGAAATTGGAGGAGATTGTGTGTGCTGATTTTAATTGCAATTGTGTTGAATTTGATTGTGTTAGGTAGTTCTAAAGATTGTTATATAATGTAAGAAAATGAATGAAGTTTGTTGTTAGATTTTGTATCCCTTTGTTAGAAATGAATGAAATCCTTTGGCAATTATTAATGTTATTTTGTTTGAGTTTGTTGTTGTGTGAGTTGAATGATTTTATTTGGCAATTGTTAATGTTGTTTTGTTTAACTTTGTTGCTGTGTGAATTGATAGTGCAGTTAAAATACACCTCAAATTATGATTGATAAAACACTAAAACACAGTCAAATAGTGATTGATATTCATCTCAAATGCTAAAATTTTCCAGCGATAACAACATACAAAAATGACAGCACAAATGCTTAATATACCAACACTAAAGACACATCTGCCCAGAAATTATCAAAGAACACTAAAATTATATTTCATCATAGAGTAAAGGTGTTCATTACATTCACCTAATAGTAGCAGCCTGCCTTAACAAAAATATACCCTGCCCAATTTTACAGCATACCAAAATAACAACAGGCTACCTTAACAAAATAACAACACTAACAGCAAACCTAAATAAAAGTTCCAAATTAACCTAACAGCAGTTCCAAAATAAATTATAGTTCCAAAGGGAAATTACAGCAGTTTCAAAATAAATTAACAGTGACAATAATAGAATTCAGTGGTTGTTCTTGGATGGCTAGGATGATGAACTTGCTTGACTTAAATTGGATTGAGATGTGGCAGTTCTTGAACGAGTTGCAGTAGTTCTTTCTAGTTGTCTTCTAGTAATGGCTGGTCAACCATTCCATTTTACACCACTTCTTGGCTTGTATGCACACTCCAGAATTTCTGCTGAGGAACTCTTTGCACCACCATGAGAGACCACTCTTGGCTTACCTCCACCAGACTGCCAAAAACAAAAAATATTCAGCAAAGTTGTTAAAGCAAACAAGATATAAAATTAATTTTGAACTACTTACAGAAAAACTTATGAACCCACTACTTGATTGAAACAGTCCAAACCCAGAACTTCCCCTACCACTACCAGTTCCTCTTCCTCTATTAGCAGCAGTTCCTTTTCCTCTACCAGCAGCAGCAGGGGCAGAAGTAGTTGGAGTTGAAGCAGCAGCAGGGGCAGCAGTTCCTCTTCCTTTGCCTCTACCTCTTCCTCCACATCTTTGTATATATGAAGCATTTGCTGGGGTAGAATTTGCAGGCTTTGCTTTCTTAGGGAAGCTCCTCTTGTTGTGTCCATATCTACAACAGTTTGAACATGTCATCTCCATACCCCTTCTTGAAAGCTTTCCAGAAGTAGGATGTTCAGTTTCTTCTCTTCTTCTCTCGTCTGCCAGGCATCTTTTTAATTGGTGGGGGTTCAATTGGTGGATTGATATATGTTGGCCACATTTACATGTTTGGCACAGGCTGGATGAATGTTGAATATGCCTTCAGATAGGTGGATTTATGGTACCAATGAGATATGTAGTTAATTGGGTCAAGGTTCTTGAAATGCATAGCAGCAATGGCATGAGCACAAGGGATACCCTTCAGTATCCATGACCTGCATGTACAACTTTGAGCTTGCATGATCACACAATGCTTCAGCACCACTCTTAATGAGGTATCCTCAACCCTAAAGCCATATTTACCATTCCACTTGATTGCACACCTCATAGATTGGGCCATGTTATCCTGATACACCTTCATAGCAATTGGGGATATATCACATATCCATATATCTGCAAACTCCCTCAACTTTCCTATTCTCTCCATCACCTTCACTCTAATTTCCTCCAATATTGTGATAATTGTCTTGTGCCTAGCAGCAAGTATCCAAGCATTAAATGTCTCGCATATATTGTTGTCAATTATATCACATTTCCTGTCACAGTTGAAGTATGCTCTGCACCAGCTTTCCTTGTTATACCTCAAGAGGCTCTCACATATCCCATTCCCAAGCATATTTAAACTGTCTAGGTAAAAATTCAGTTCTGCCACACATGATGCTCTAGCACACCTCCAGAAGTTGTTTCTCCTCTCGAATCCTCTCCAATCTTTGGACCAGTTTGCTAATATATGTCTGGTACACCACCTATGTTCACTTTCAGGCAGCACTTCTGATACAGCTTTTAAGCAATCCCTTAAACATAAAAAGAATTGAATTAGTTGCCAACAGAAACAGAAATTAGAAAAAATAAATATTGACAGAAAATAGAAACAGAAGAATATATCACCTTTTGCATATCATACATGATAGTAAGATCCCTTCCATCTTGAAGCTCTAAGTCATGAGTCACACATATTAGAAACCATGTCCAAGTGAAGCTGTTCTCAACCTCTATAATGGCCCAAGCTATAGGAAACATCTGATTCATCCTTTGATACTGCTACAAGAAGTTGACCCTTACAAATTCCTTTCAGAAAACAACCATCAAGGCCAATTATCCTTCTGCAACCTTCAGACCATCCTTTTTTCATAGCATAGAAGCAAACATAAAACGAATTGAAGACAAGCTTTCCTTCACCTTGATCTTCTACCTTCACAACACAAGTTGTACCTGGATTTGTCTATAACAGAATATCTCTATAATCATAGAGTCTCTTGAACTCAGCATGCACATCTCCTATTATCTCCTTTAGAATTTTTGCTCTAGCTCTATATACAGTAGACCTACCAACATACATGTCCAGTTCATCCTTAATGAGTTTCTATAGATCCCAAACTTTCATATTTGGTTGACACACAATCTTATCCCTGTAATGCTTTGCTAGGTATCTGGAGTTGCAAAACTTGTTTTTATTTGTTTTGTAACACTTGTGGACAGGACAATACCTTTTTACCTTAAAATTGTTGGATCTGTCATCTTTGCTTGCAGCCAAGATCCATGGACATTTTGGATGCATTCATCTTACCCTCACCCTACCAGGTTCATTAATATACTTTTCAATTTAAATTCTTTTCTGAATTGCATACTTACTAACAGCATGCCTAAATTGTTCAACACTCTCAAAAATCAGCCCTAACTCCCAGGTTATTTTCTTCACAGTTGGGTCAAATATCAGGGCTTTCTTCCTCCTCTTGGCAGCCATTTTCTCCTTATGTTCTTCATCAAATTCATCGTCAGCATCTGAAGGAAAACTTTTACCATCTGAAGACCCAAAGTAAGGCTCATCTATCTCTACTAAGCCTGTGTACCTATCCTGCTTGCTACCAGTTCTTCATTCATCAAAACCAATATCAACTCCTGCATCACCTAGGTTAATATCACCTCTATCTTTTGGCCTTTCACTCTTTTCCTCTTATACTTCCTCATTTCATCCTTACACTCTACAAATTCTTCATGAACATCAGATCCATAATCCTTATCATCAGGAACATGTAAATCTACTCAATCACTCTCATCACTATCACTATTGTCAAAGTCTGAATCATTCCCATTGTCATCCTCAACATCACTATTATCAAAGTCTGATTCACTATCTACTACACTCTCTTGTTCTCTTGAAAGTGCAAAGGCAGGAGCAGGTTCAGGAGAAGGGGAAGGGGAAAGGGTAGGAGAAGGAGTAGGATCATGAGAAGGGGCAGGAGCAAGTTCAGGAGAAGGAGAAGGGGAAGGGGTAGGTTCATGAGCAGGGGCATATTGTTTGGGTGGTGGGAAAGGGGTAGGTTCAACAACACATAAAGGGGCAGCATGAGTCATATAAATATCTAAGGTATCCCCATCTTCCAATTCATTACAAATGTCTAAAATATCCTTGTCTGTGAGAATATTTATCAATTTATCTGTCCTATCCATTGGACAAATATACAACTCAGCCACATTTTGAAAGTCATAGATCCTAGTGTAGTTCATCAGTTCAATAAGAGACAGTAAATTCACATCTATATCTAAGGTCAATGTTTGACTACCACCCACATAACGAGCAAAGTTACCAGGAACTAATACCCCATCATGATACCACCTAAGGGTAATAATTTTACAAGACATTATCTGCAAATAAATAAGGGACAAATAAATGGACTTTCCACATAAAATAATTGAAAATAAAGAACTACAGATGAAATATAAAATTAGAGATAAAGACAAGAGCAGATCACATTATTCAAAGCCATGCTATTACAATAATCAGTTAAACCCTAACTTTACACACGATTTGCAAACACAAGACAAATATTTTTTATAAAAAAAACTATCTGTAAAAGCAACAAGACGACAACTTCACAGTGATATCAACAATGACAAAAGATTCCCCTCTTAAAAAGTCCGATAACCTTAAGCAAAATAGAAGAAATTTCAAAAAAAAACCTAGGTTCAACCCACCCACTACTAAAATAAATGGGTAATGCAAGGATAATTAAATTACTGACCTATTAACTACATAAATCCACCAAAAATCGAAGATAAAAGCGTAGCTTGAGATGGTCGCCGGAATCGCCTTTACAGTAGCTTCTTCTAGATGTATCGAATTTTGAGTACTGATTAGGGTAAGTGGGTTTTGACGCTTTTTAGCTTATGGGTCGGGTTAGTTATTATAATTTAATGGAATAAAATTATGTAAAGTCAAACGCGTGACATACACGGATGTCTTATTAATAGGACCTGGTCAAAGGAGGTGGGTACTAGATACACTTTAGAAAGGTTTCTTGTGTAAGGTTATTACCGTCCATAGAAAGTGTGTAAGGGGAATTTGGGCCAAAGGTTGGGTAGTAAACTATGTATTAAGCCAAGTTAAAAAGGACATACACACATAGAGAAGAGAACATTCTGAAAACATATAGACACATAAAAACACAAATACAATCTGGGAGTTTTTGGAAACACAAAGAAAAAGACAGTGAGAGATTGAGAGTTTTGACACATAGAAATACAGGGGGACACACATTGAGATACAGGAAAAAATGCCTTAAAATTGGAGAGTTTAAGAGAGGTGTAAGAATTGAAGATATTCTGAAAAGAAGAGAGAACTTGAGAGATCCATAGAAAAGAAATAGAAGAAATTGAGGAGTTGAAAAAAATATCCTGAAAATAAATGACTAAAAAATTTCACAAAATCACTATTACATTGAGTTTCTTCTATGATTTTAAAGTTTTAATGTGCTGAAACAGTTTCTGATTCATTTAAGTGTGGAATTAAATTGAGCTTGGATTTCTTAAGTTTGGTTTAAAGTTCGTGTTTGGTCGACTGTTCTACTGGTTTTTCTGAATCAATTTCACTCCTTGTTGTGTGAATCTGGGTACTTTGTTATTGCTGTTTGACTGATTCTTCATCCCTATTTCCTTGCAAATTTCCAGGTACCTTCTTAGATCATGATTGAGGTTTGAGTGTTGAACATGTAATAGAGCTGAAGTTTTGATTAAATGAAGACCCCATTTGAAGCTGATTTCCCATTTTCCTTTTATTATGGCCATGTCCTATAATTATATTTCTTTATAGATGTTAATTATTTTTTTTTTCTCTTCTCTGAAGTTGGTTATATGAAAATAATTTGCAGTAGCACTTTGCATATGTATTAATAAGTGAACGATGGACTTTAATCATTGAAATTCGTGTTTGATGTTGTAATAATCATTAGTATTGTAGGACTGAATATTAGACTATGTGTGTATTTCATGCTTGGATGGATTTATAAGACAATATTTGTTGTCTTTGTTGGTCTAGATTGCATTACTCTTTGGATCATGTACAAATCTATGTGAATCACTGATTTAGGAATCAATCTTAGTTCATCGTAGGCTGCTTTCGTTTTGTTTAGCATAAGTCATGGCTTCAGGGGTTGCTTGATAGTTATGGAAAGCCATTGAGCGGTATGGAGATGTATATTGATAGTTCTTGATAATTTCTTTAGAGTGTTCTTTGAAAACTTGATAATTTCTGCTCTCATGATACCAGTTTAAAGATCTTAAGGTTATCACCTCTGAATTTTGGTTTGATTGTTCTGCACTTTAAATTTCAGCATATGCAAAATAGATGTATAGGTGTTAGTAAAAGAAAGTGTATTCATCAATATTAAAGGTTCACATAATCAGTTTTTATTTTATTTTATTATTTTGGCTCTAATATTGGGATAAGGAAGATTTGAGGCCATGATAGCAATTATTTTTGAAATCACATTGATGCTCGGTTAGAAGCCATGAATGCAGTATACTTTGAATGGTGATATAAATTGTCTGTGAGCTTTGTCGTGTCAGTTATTATCCTTGTTATAGAATAAGATTTGGCATCAAATATACACTTCATAACTTTTTTAAAAAAATTGGAAAAAATGATCAGTACTGGTTTTAGTCCCAAGTTTGCCCATGAAGAATGCAATGTGTTCCAAGTAGTGGTAGGGAATCACACTGTTGGGTCTTCATCTTTGGTCCAAGAAGGCCTGATGCCTCTTGGCAGAATCAGTCCAGTTTTAGGCCCTACTCTGGGTCCGATTTCCTTTAATTGTAGGTTGTTGTCACTTGAATCCGGGAGTCACCTTTCCCAAAAGTGGGACAATATAATATAATCTATTATAAGTAGTTATGGTTGGCCATAATAGATAATAAATGGTCCATGGCCTTTGGGTTAGTCTATATATAAAATTTATTAATTTTCGTAGCAAGCCTTTAAGGCCGTCGTAAAATACTATCATGATTGCGTATACGTGCGCGTAACATAATTACGGTTCTAAAAATAAACCGGAGTATGCATTCACACAACTTTGGCCCAAACTTCCTTAATAATAACAAAACGTTATTAATCGTGGACACGTTCGCGTGACATAATTTTTGACGTATCAAACAAATAGGTATACGTACGCGTAACACGTTTTATGATAATTTTCTCAATTAAAAGAGGTGAAAGAGTTAAACGCACATAGGTTTGAAAAATAAGTAATTAAATAATTTTATAAGCCAAGTATTATCAAAGCGACCATGCTAGAACCATGGAACTCGGGAATGCCTAACGCCTTCTCCCGTTTAACAGAATTCCTTATCCGAATTTCTGGTTCACGGACTGTTAAACAGAGTCATTATTTTCCTCGATTCGGGATTCAACTGGTGACTTGGGATACCATAAATCTTCCAAGTGGCGAATCTGAATCTTTAATAATATAATTCCGTTTTGATTGTCCTTTAATTGGAAAAACTCCCCATAATACTATCCTCCGGGGTGGTGTGTGAAAAAGGAGGTTTGAGGCGTAACCGCAGTAGGACTGGGTTCAGAGACCCTCTGTGAAGAGGGTCCACTGCGGTCGTGGCGTAACAGTAATGGGACCGCGGTCAGAGACCCTCTCTGAAGAGGGTCCATTGCAGTCGCGGCGTAACCGCGGTGGAACCGCGGTAGGTCAGAACGGGCCCAGGTATGATTTGCAGAATTTTTGTTATTTTTTATCTTCTATTTTGTTTCCTTCTTTTTTTCCCCCTTTAATTAACCTAACCTAACCCCACCCTCCCCATAACCCACCACCCACTTTCTCCTTTTCTCTCCACTTCTCTCATCTTCTTTCATTCCTCTTCTTTCTTCTTCTTCCCAAAATCCTCTTTCTCCATTCTTCTTCTTCCCAAAACCCTCTTTCTTCCTTCTTCTTCTTACCATAACCCAAAACCCCCATTTTTTTTATTCCTTCTTCTTATTCCTTCCTCGAACCAAACCCTACTCTCCACAACACCCACCATAACCGCCCCCACCCCCCACCTCTCCATATCCCCCCAATTTTATCCCCAAGACTCCGCTGTAATCCTCAAGTAAGTTGTTCGATTTATTTTATTTTGTTTTGTGTACTTTGCATTATGTAGTTGTTACTGTGTAGAATTCTTGATTTTGGTTTCAATGGGGTCGTAGATGCCTAGTTTGGTGTTGTAGATGGTGTTTGGGGTTGATTTGTATAGATGTGGGGGTGTTCTCCTAGTTGACAATTTTTGTGTGGGGTGGGTGGTGGTAGCACTTAACTGTTATTAATTTGTGGAAGCTTGCGGGGGGTCTTATATGGTGGAATTGTAGCATTGATAGTGGTGTGGGGGCAATAGTAGATGTTGTCCACTTTGTCACCTTACTAGATGGTTTTACTGGTCATGCTTGACAAAAAGGGAACTGTTTGGTGCCAGCGGGTGGCGAAGTCTGAGTAACCATCCGCTGGCACACGTTTGGTTGCCCCTGATCGTTATGTTGAATGGATTGCAGGTACTATGGCCCGAAAGAAGCGTGGAAACTCGGAAAGCATATGATGCCACCCGGTTCGCGTCCGAGGAGGCAGAGGACAGGTTTCATGCTAAGCTGCAAAAAGCTTTGTCCCTGAGATTGCTATTGATAGAGCTGCCCTCCGTGTAGAAAAACCGAACATGTACGAGGAAATCAGACGGAGGGGGATGGAGTTCTTGTTCGAGGAACCTGAAATGGCCAACCCAATGATACTCCGGGAGTTCAACGCGAACTACTCGGAACGTATGTGCCGTTCTGTGGTTGTGCGGGGCAAAGTGGTAGATGCCTCATTACTAAAGATTTGCCAGGTCTTGCAGCTGCCTCCGTTCACTGGTAAAATTGATTATTACCATAATTCTCCAGGGGTCGATTGGGACACTCTGATTGAGTCAATATGCTCAGGGGGACAGCCAGTTTGGATACAAGAGTACATGACCCTTCATTCAAAGTCATTCATATGGGAGGCTAAATACTGGTTCTCTATTATTTGTAGCAGGTTATTGCCCACGGGCAACACGTCAGATGTGAACAGCTTACGAGCTCTATTGGTTTGGTGCTTCGTAACCAAGAAGGACGTTGATGTTGCGAAAATCATTGGAGATGAAATGATCCTCCGGTCACCTCTGATGACTAAGGGGTTTTACTTCCCCTCACTTGTGATAAGGTTATGTCTACTAGCTGATGTCCCCGCCAGTCCTACAGATGGAACTTTGCCCACAAGAACAGCATTCAGAGCTTCGAAGATCAAAGTGGGCAGAGATGCACCCACACCCATTGAGTTTAACGACGATGTTGACATCCCAGCACCCATGGCACCACTCAAGAGATCTTATGATGCTGTCGGATCCTCTCGGCAACCCCAAACTGGGGTGGAGTTCTCTAGATCACACTCCAGCCGACCCAGGTTTCCTTCTTTGGAGGAAGAGGTGGCAGACCTTCGCACCTCGGTGGATGGCCTGCATGCGTTTGGATGTCATGTCTAGACGGCAAGCCAGGTCTGAGAGCCGGATGATGGCTTGGTTCTGTGCTATAAGGAGGGCCTGTAAATTGAACCCCAAAACCGTCTCTGACTCCGACTGTTGACCAGGAAAGTTCTCTTACCCTTCTGCGCTTTCATTGTTTTATAACATGGGGACATGCCATATTCTTTTTGTGTAGGGTGGGAGACTTGATTTAGTGTGTGTATTGTGAGTGTATATATGCATTAAGTATGTTGTAGTTTTGTGTTTTTGTTTGTATTTATGTTAGACGTCACTGACTTGGCCCAACAACAGACACTTGTCGACGGGTTTCTTGAGGGCTAAAGTCGAATAAAAAAAATCTAGAAAAGGTAGGAGACTCTTCCGGATAACGGACCACTTAGACAGTATTCTTGAGGGAAGTAGTCTAATAAAAAAAGCTAAAAAGATTTTTTTAAATTTTATTTTCTTTTTAAGTAGTGTAGTAATTCCCCCTTGGTTTTTCTTTTGACCACGGTTCTTTTCCAAGGGCTTTTCTTGAATCGAGTTAGGTAGATTTTTTTTCTTTAATTTTTTTCAAGGCCCTTAGGACTCTCTTGGGCTAAGATAGGTGAGGGCAAGAATGCATCCTGTGGTGTACATACCTTAAAATACTTAAAACGAACTTGAGGGTACGACGTCTAGGCTCACGTGTAGACTCTTAATCTTATGCCTTAATTTTGCACACCTTGTCTTACTTGAACGCTCACATGAGTGTGTTAACAAACTAATTCGGCATGAGTTACGTGCCAAGTGTATGTAAGGTAATACATGTATTCTATGCTTGCATGCGATACCTAGAACTTGTCCGGTGTGTATGCAAAGCGAAATAGAAGTTGTTTGGTCTTAGAGATGATTTAGGCATTTCTTTGTGTAGCCTATATAATTGTGAATCCACCTGTACATATTACCATAGTTAACCTCTTTGAACTTACAATCTTTTTTCTTTGGAAACCACATTACAAGCCTTACCCATTTATTTGAATTAACCATATATTTGAACCTTTTTACCTCTCATGAACACTTGAATTGTTATGAACCTTGTAAAAGTTAAAGTGTGGGGTAGTTGGTGTGAATTTCGAGTGGAACTAATTGAATAAGGAGAAAGGTGCACTGTTTTGAAAAAGGAAGTGCCACTTGAATTTTAAAAAAAATAAAAAAAGTATTTTCTTGATAAGTGGTGGCTCTTGACGCAAGTGTGCTTAAAGAAGAATGGGGTAGTTACATTGATGTGAAGGTAGAATTTTGGAGTGACATAAGGATGAGGTTTAATTGATAAAATGTATGTATTAAAGTGCTTAGGGAGGTGTAGTCACTCTCATATCTAAATGTGTCATACCCGTCCCGTAGCCTACATTACAACCAAATGAAGCCCTATTGATCTTAGACTAAATAACTCGATTAGTAGAGTATTACACTAAGGGAAAGTTTATGGTGTAT
This sequence comes from Nicotiana glauca, assembly GCA_026770625.1. Taxonomy (NCBI): domain Eukaryota; kingdom Viridiplantae; phylum Streptophyta; class Magnoliopsida; order Solanales; family Solanaceae; genus Nicotiana; species Nicotiana glauca. The sequence goes on along the minus strand of MDKF010083305.1, from coordinate 3,048 downwards.
TTGTGTGGCATATGAATATTTTTTGCTGAGTGTGAGTGAATTCGTTCTATCTACAATTCCTTATTGTTGGATTTCATGTGTGTGGAACTTCTCTCAAAAGCGTGATGTGATGGCATTTAACTCAAGAAGAAAAAGCAAGTCTTCACTTCTATTTAGAGTACATAGAATAAGCATGAGTGTGGCATGGCACTAGAGTCTTCATATGAGGTATGGCTGTTGCACTGCTTAGGTTATTCCTTCATAATGGCGGGTGTGACATAAATAGGGTAATGCATCAAACGATTAGACCTAGAACTGTAGTTCAGCTTGCTCGAGGACGAGCAAAGATTTAAGTATGGGGTGTTGATAATAGGTAAAGTAGACTATAATTAGGCCCTAAATAACTACATTTTTGTATAGCTTTATGGTAAAAAAGTGATAACCAAATGCTCTGATTAGTGCTTTTCATGCTTTGCAGGCTATATCCAATAAAAGAAGTTTGTGGAATACTTTTGGGATCAATTGCGGAGAAAAGGAGGCCAATCATACAATACCCACAAAGTGCACCAAGTGAAGGGACAAAACCAGAACTGAAGCTAGCCTGCCGCTGTCCGGACGTAACCGCGGTAGGACCGCGGCAGAACATTGCTGCAGATTCAAAGGACCATTCTGGCCGCGGTCCTGGCGTAACTGCGGTGGGACCGCGGCAGGACGGAGAAACTTCAGGGATCAAAGTGTCAAGTCGGAAAAACTTGATGTAAAACACTTATAAGATGCAGAAATTCGGCCACATTAGGGCAGGCTTGGTTTTGAGATTACTTTTGCAAGATACACAAGTGTGAGAGATCACCTAAAACACCATAGTTCTTTATCTCTTCTTTTTCTTGCTATTTTCGATTATGAATATTTTCGTAGTTTATCCTTACGTTGTTATGAGTAGTTAAATAATTTAGCCTAAGGTTTTGATGGAACCTATTGAAGGATGAATTTCTTGATTATATTAATATAGTTTGCTAGTTAATCTCTATTTGTTCAACTACGTATTTGTTGTTGTTAATTGGCAGGATCCTCAATTAGATGTGTCTATTTAGTGTGCATAACTCGGAAGAGAGTGCATATTTAGGTAATTATTAAATAACACCACTCTCAAAGTATAAGAGGGATCTATAACTGCTGGTTTAAAGGCGGGATTAGGGATAACGAAACCTTGGGTGCAATCTAAAGTGAGCTATAATAAATAAATTCAGGTAGCATATCTCGGGAGAGTGCGTCTAGTAAATTATCGTGATTACTCGGGAGAGATTTACGGTAAAAAGAGTGCTCATGATTGATAGAGATGGTTTGGTGAATCTATATGAAACATAACCGGAAGGGATTCCATCAATAGGGAAAATCACTACCTTAGAACCTTCTCATTATTGTTTACAACCCAAACATATTTAGTTTACAGCTGTTTATTTACTTTCAATTTTAGTTGTTAGAAATACCATCAACTATTGTTTACAACGTTTGGAGAAGTTGATTATAAAGAATTTAGTAAGTCCAACAAAAGTAATTGATAGGTTAATTCTATGTGGATTCGACTCTGAGCATAAATACTCAGGTTATATTTACAACGTGCGCGTGTCCTTTTATAAAGCATAGTTGGTATGTATTCATAAAAGGAAAGTTCTTTTTGTTCTTTCCCACTTCCGTCAGAGTATACAAAAACGTTGGCTACATTGTATCTCTTTGGAAAAGTTAGTCAAAATGCATCCACCAAAAGTACAAGAGAAAAATCAAAAAGTCTCCATTTTGGTTTTAATTATGTCCATTCTGTGAAGTTGCACCCACTATTGCACAGAGGAGATAAAAATATTTATTCAAACCAAAACTGGGAAGAAATTTCACAAGTCACTGGCTATTCAAACGTACCTAATTTGCTTTAGCTTTATTTGGCAAGACATAAGAAATCAATATGTTCTTCAGTTAGACACATTTTAGTAAAATATAATGATAATACTTGGTAATGCTAAGCTCCCGTTTAGCCATAAATTTTGGTAATTATTTTTTTCAAAAAAAAAAAAATTGAAAATATTATTTGTTTAAAAAATATGATTAATCTTTTTTTAAAAAAAATATTTTTTTTGTTCAACTTCCCAAAATCTGATTTAGCGCAGTTTTTGGGTGAAATTTTTTCTTTCACTCATAAAATTTTAATTTTTTTTCAAATAAAATGCATGTCCAAACAACTTTCAAATATTATTTTTTAACACAACTTCAAAAATTCTCTTTTTTAAGTTTCAATTAAATCTATGTCCAAACGCTAACTTAATATGGGTGATTATTTTGGAGGATCCTATTTTTGTTTCATTGCTACAGTCACCTTAATCTTATTCGTTGTTATTTATAATACACTAAACTCCTAGTTTTTTCATGATCACGAGTTAATTAAGATGTAATAGTTCAAATATTGTTACTTTGGGATTTGTAGTGTTTTACCTAATTTTCGCTTGTTAAAGAACATGATTCTTTAACCTAAGTAATTTTAAATAGAAAGTGAAGTGCAAAAATTAAATTACACAGTAATTTTATGTGAAAAACTTCACTGTTCAAGAGAGTAAAACCACCACTACCCTCGTATAATTTGCCTCAAACTTCACTAATTTCAAGGAGCAATTTTTTGGGAGTCTATTACTTAGATGATCATTTAACTATCCAATTATGAAGTAAAGTCATTTTTCTTTTATTGTAACAAAAAGATATTCAACTATTCCAATTGCACACACATGATCATTCAACCAGAATTATCGAATTTTACGGTGAAAAATATGATGTGCAGTCCATATGGACTTTTTATATTTTTAGACCACATAAAATAATTAACACCCATCAAACATAAAAATTCACCCATACAATCAACTGGACATGCTAAAAATAAAAATCTACCCACTAAATAAAATCAAATGCGTGCTAAAATGCATCTCTCATCTTATTAAAAAAAAATGCTATCTTTTGTAAGCACGTGATTTTTGCCCTATATGAGAAATACTCCCAAAAATTTCAAAATAAAATAGTTTTGGGTTGTGT
>MU771411.1:240846-252085 GCA_026770625.1 Nicotiana glauca | reverse complement strand
TTAGGGTTATAGGCTAGGAGGTAGTTGAGTTTTGCCTTATGCCATAACTTTGGGAGACTAGTTTGGTAGGGATACTATTTTGCTTTTGCTATACATCATTCCTCTATTTTCATGTTTTTCCTATTTTTCATATATATGTATGTATATATATACTTTCATGCTATTTCAATGGTGTTACTAATATTGTGTTCGTTTGTCTTTTTGTCTTCTTGAGCCGAGGGTCTTCCGGAAACAGCCTCTCTACTCCTTCGGAGTAGGGGTAAGGTCTGCGTACACACTACCCTCCCCAGACCCCACTAGTGGGATTTCACTGGGTTGTTGTTGTTGTTGTTGTTGTTGTTGTGCAGCCTTTCCCTCTTATCCATTCTGTCCAAGCACTGGTGACAAACTTCAGATTACTGCTAATGGCTCCTGACCTTCAGAAGTATCAGTTAAACCCCAAATATTCACAAAATATGCCTCTGAGGGAAAGGAAGGAGGATCGATGTTTGGGAGCTGAAGGAGGTACATGTGCATTTGCATACAATTGTTTCAAAATTCATCAGCAATCCCTTTGGAAAATGTGCTTGCTCAACCAATTATAATTCATTCATTCACAAGGAAATGTATACAAAAACCCACAGTAAATGATTCACTAAATGCCTCTCAATGAGGCATAATGATTTGGAGTACAAGTCTAAACCAAATTACTTCCACGGCGAAAGAGAATTAGTATTAGCCTCGTACATTAGTTTTGACAAACTTATCAAATCTACAGATGCAGATGTGCATCTATCTATACAAGGAAGAAACAAACTGTCATAAGTGCAAGGGGGAAGGCATGCTTGCAGCTTTATCCATCAATTGGATTACTTGTACCTTTTATTTAATACAGAATCTATGAGCATTTACAAAATTGTATCTTAGTTTGTTTTTGACTTTCAATTCTTCACATGATCGCATCCAATGGAAGTTGAGAAGATCTATGGTTATTATCTACAACTTCCTTTACCTTCCTTTTAGCAGGCAAATGAAAGGAATAAATCAGTGAAAAATACATGCTTCATAGCTGTACAATTACCTACATAATTGACAGGAAACGATGAAATGTCAAAATAATAGATCAAGTCTCTTTGCTTTTGGTCATTTATGATTTATCATCATTGGACATGCACTATTCTACAGAAACAGGCAGATGGACGTGAAACTCATGGTACTAGATAGTGCAAGAAGTGTTTTCATCAATATGCCCAGCTAACCAACAAATCAGTACAACTAATACACTTCAGTCCCAAAAAAGTTGGGACAGCTAACCAACAAATCCCTTTTTGGCCACAAAACACTCCCAATCATACAAAGGCTAAATTAGACATTAAACATACTTACATAGGAAGAATTGACACAGATCAGAAGCAATGATGCAAGAGGACAAACAGACTCAAAACATTAAGTATGTCAGAGGGTTGTAATGTAATATATATTTGTTTCTTTATCCCAAAAATAATAGTGTCCATCCAATTTTATGCGACTCCACTTAACATATATTTGTTTCTCTAGGTTGTTTAACGTCATTTTTAGGACGAAGAAGATACCTGAAGAATGGAGGTGGAGTACGATGATTCCGTTGTACAAGAACAGGGGGATATCCAAAACTGCAACAACAATAGGGGTACCAAGTTGTTAACCCATACGGTGAAAGTTTGGGAGATGGTGATAGAAGGGAGGATGAGGAGGAGTGTGTCCATTTCTGAGAACCGGTTTGGGTTCATGCCGGGACAATCGACTACTGAAGCCATTCACCTTGTGAGGAGATTGGTGGAGCAGTATAGGGCGATGAAGGACTTGCATGTGGTGTTCATTGACCTAGAGAAAGCTTATGACAAAGTCCCAAGAAAGGTTCTATGGAGGCCAAAAAAGTGCCTATAGCGTATATTAGAGTGATCCAGGACATGTACGATGGAGCGAAGACACGGGTAAAGGCAGTAGGATGAGACTCTGAATACTTTCTGGTTGAGATGGGGTTGCATTAGAGGTTAACACTTAGCCCGTTTTTGTTTTCCTTAGCAATGGACGCATTGACGCGACACATTCAAGGGGAGGTGCCTTGGTGCATGTTATTTGCAGATGACATAGTTCTGATTGACGAGACGCGAGGTAGTGTTAACGAGAGGCGGGAGATCTGGAGACATACCCTTGGATCTAAAGGTTTCAAGTTGAGCAGGATCAAGACAGAATACTTTGAGGTGCAAGTTCGTGTTACCCAGGAAGCGGGCGGTGATGTGAGGCTTGATACGCAAGTCATTCCCAAGAGAGAGTTTCAAGTACCTTGGTTCTATAATTCAAAATGATGGGGAGATTGATGAGGATGTTACACATTGTATCGGAGCAGGATGGATGAAGTGGAGGCTCACTTCCGGTATCTTGTGTGATAAGAATGTGCCTTTGAGACTTAAAGGTAAGTTTTACAAGGAAGTGGTTAGACCGACTATGTTGTATAGGGCAGAGTGCTGGCCAGTCAAGAACTCTCATGTCCAGCAGATGAAAGCAACTGAAATGAGGGTGTTGAGATGGATGCGTGGGCATACTAGGTTAGATAGAATTAGGAACGAAGTTATTCAGGACAAGTGAGAGTGGCCCCTGTGGAGGAAAAGATGTGAGAGGCGAGGCTAAGATGGTTCGGGCACGTTAAAAGGAGAAACACAGATGCCCCGGTCAGGAGGTGTGAGAGGTTGGCCTTATGGGGGTAAGAGGAAGGGTAGAGGTAGGCCAAAGAAATCTTGGGGAGAGGTGATCAGACGGGACATGGCACAGCTGGAGCTAACCGAGGACATGACCCTTGATAGGAAGGTATGGAGGTTGAGAATCGGGGTAGAAGGTTAGTAGGTAGTCGAACGTTTCCCTATGTCTTCCTTAGTTCAATAGTATTAGTGGTAGATACCATGCCCTAGTCAGGAGGTGTGAGAGGTTGGCCTTGTGGGGATAAGAGGAAGGGTAGAGGCAGGCCAAAGAAATCTTGGGGAGAAGTGATCAGGCGGGACATGGCACAACTCGAGCTAACCGAGAACATACCCTCGATAGGAAGGTGTGGAGGTTGAGAATCAGGGTAGAAGGTTAGTAGGTAGTCAACATTTCCCTATGTCTTCCTTAGTTCAACAGTATTAGTGGTAGTTTGTTATCCCTTTTATCCTTAGCTTGCTATTACCACATATCTTATACTGTTGTTACTTACCTTCCGTACGCCCTTAGTTGGCTATCATTTCATCTCTTGTACTGTTATTATTGACTATTAGTACTTCTTTCGTACTCTCTTTTGCTATCTTAGGTTTTATTTTCTAAATACCTTGTATTTTTTTTTTTTGGAGATAATGATTCTAAATACCTTGTATTGATATTACTTGCTATCAGTGCTTCTTCCATCCTTCTTTAGCCGAGAATTTATCGGAAACAGTCTCTCTGTCCTTCCAGGATAGGGGTAAGGCTGCGTACATCCTACTCTCCCCTTGTGGGATTACACTAGATTGTTGTTGTTGTACTTAAAAAGACTCCAAGTTTGAGGGTTGTTTGGAGACACTGAAATCAAGATGGGATCCCATCTAATCTGAATCTACTCTAAAATCTACTTCAAAAATGATCTATATGTACTTTAATCCAACTTGTATTTGATATCAATTTGGTAAATATTCGACGTTCACAATTTAACTTTGTTTAGCAATTTAATTGGACTACATTATTATCTTTTTATTATAAATAACAAATAGTACTTAAAAGAAAGTCACCGACTAAAGTAATTTCCATATATTTCAGCTGCAGTCATACTAATTCCTGCATTTTTGTGTTTTAAACTATTTCCCTCCCTCAATCCAGTACAGTTCATTGATGTTTAGTTTAGTCTCTTCCGCGGAAAAGGAGTACACCTAGAGGTGAAAAAAGATGCACATCTGCAAGACTGTAACCAACGCCACGAAGATAAGAAGATAAGCGCTACTATTATAGAGGTAAATATTTAAAGAAACTTCATAAATGAGCATACCCACGAACAGTCATTATCAGCAAGAGCCATAACATCTCGCACTCTTAGCATCTGATTCCATAATGGTCGAATTCCCTGACGTGATACATTCGAATCACAAGGATCTAGAGCAAGTTTTTTCAGCTGAGCTAACATTTCTGCATCAGAGTACCTCCCAAATATCAATTTTCCTTGCGAGTTACACAAAGCTACTTCTTCCATACTTCCTCCCTCCTTCACACCCTCCAACGGATCCATTTCAGCTCCACTATTCACTGTCTTTAGCGATTTCAACCCTGAAATTGAAAGTAATGCAACACGAGGTCAAAGAAGTGGGAGGAGAATCATGAGTTCTCGGTTTCAAATCCCAGCACAGGCTAAAGCTGACCTAGACACCACCGTCATAAATAAATAAATAAAAAGAGTAATGCAACAGGTACAAATGATTATATACTCGGTTCATAAATTCAGTAAACACATAGCATATTCAAATTTTGAATTGCATCACGGATAGATCTAGGCTATCAACAACTGGTGCTATCACATATACTGACGCAGTTGAAACTAGAGACTTGCGAATTCCATTTTAGCTCAGCTGAGTAGAATTATCCGGATTAATTAACTTTAATTTATTCCTTTACTGCATTTTCAAATCAGCTTATTACATATTCAATGACCAGAGTGATCGTCAGGAATCCAAAACTAAAACCCCACGCGCGGAAGTTATTCGTACATCAACATCAAAATTGACACGCGCCGGAGCTGAAATTCCCCCGGAAAAAGGATAACCCTAACCCTAGATAACTGAGGTGTTCATCGGCGAGCCGTTTGTAATATTATAGCAAATGTGTGTAATACATACCTTTAAGGTTGCTGCTTCTGTTGAAGCTTGTTGCCGTGAAGAATACCCTCTCTCTTTTTTTTTTGTTTTTTTTAGTTTTTGTTTTTGAGCAAAATTCTACCACTCTTCCTTTTAGGAAGTGATGGTACGGATACCAATAAGGTGGTTTGATAAAATTTGAAGTGGTTAAATAAGTTGTGTCATTGTTAGATCATGATCCAATCCGTCTAAAGTTACTAGATAATTGAGGATATTTTCATATATACCCACTTTTGGGACCATCATTGAAGTTATATCCATATTGCACAAAATTTTGCAAAGTGTACTAGCTCAGATCTGAAGTAGTTCAATCTCTTCAATGCAACCTTAAAAATCAAATCTGAATTTATTATGTGTTTCAAATGCAACTTTACAAATTCGAATCTGAATTAGTTCAATCTCTTAAATGCAACTTCAGAAATCAAATCCGAAGTTCTTCTATATTTCAAATGTAACTTCAGATTTCGAATCTTAAGTTCTAAAACGTAAACTTGTTCTTTGAATTTCAACAATCCAATGCAAGATTCAACGCCCAAAATCTAGCTCAAAGTTGAAACATAATTTTCAAGTATCATAAAGAACAAATTTCAACCATCAAATGATCAAAATAACAATAAATTTAACAAACCCATTTTCCAACTAAGAAGAAGAAGAACAAGACGAAATTCTAAGCACAAAGAAAAAGAAAACAACGATAAAGATGAAGAGAAAAAGTGTATGCATCTGAAGTTATTTCAAAATTGAGTATCAGTTAAACTTTTTTTTAAAAGTGGACACAGTGGGTAGCATAAAATTGGGCACCACATGAAAATTTTACGATAATTAGTTCATTTTGGCCTTCTATTCTCAACTTAATTCGGTGGTGCTATTTAAATTTTGACTCTGTTAAAAAAACTCAAAAAAAATAGCCTTTAGTCAAAATTTTGAAAAGCATTCCTAGTAGTCGCTAGAATTTTTCGTACGATGATCACTAGGTTTTGCCACAGAATCTAATAGATCATCAAGAATTTTTTAGTATTATGGCTAAAAATCCTAACGATCATCATAACTATCTTATAAGGAAAATTCAGATGATTGCCAATAGCGCTTTCCAAATTCTGGCCGAAGGCTATTTTTCCAAGATTTTTCTTAACGGGTCAAAATTTAAATGGTAACCCTAAAAAGGTCCATTCAACGTAATCTCAGCAACCTAATTTGTCCAAATGGATTTGTAACGACCCGACCGGTCGTCTCATGAGTTACCGCTTTGTTTTCCCCATTTTATGCTTCGTTATCCGTGTCTTATGTGATCGAGTTAGTTTGGAGAAGTTTTGGTAGGAAATGAGACACTTAGTCTCTTTAAGGAAGGCTTAGTTAGGAAAAGTCAATCGGAAGTTGACGTATGTGTTAGAGGGCTCGGTTGTGAATTCCGATGGTTCGGTTAGCTCCGAGAGATGATTTGTGACTTAGGAGTGTGATCGGAAGTGGTTTTGGAGGTCCGGTGTAGAATTAGGCTTGAATTGGCGAAGTTAGTATTTTGGCGATTTCCGATTGACAGGTGAGATTTTGATCCGAGGGTCGGAATGGAATTCCGAAAGTTCCTGTAGCGTCATTTTGTGATTTAGAATGTGCGTGCAAAATTTCAGATCATTTGGACGTTGTTTGGTTGGGTTTTTGATCAAAAGCGTGTTTTGGAAGTTTTTAGAAAAGTTAGGCTTGAATTCAATGCGAATTGACGGATTTGGTGTTGTTTGAGGCGTTTTGATGATTGGAACAAGTTTGAATGATATTTTAGGACTTGTTGATATATTTGGTTGAGGTCCCGAGGGCCTCGGGTGGAGTTTGGTTGGTTATTGGTGTTTAACTTGGGCATTTCAAGAATGTTTCAATGTCGTTCTTCAAGAATAAGTGGTATCATATTATGCAAATGGGCTCCAAATTCAGTTTTGACTGAAGCATTAGATCCGTATCAAAATTTTGGAGCGATAGCAAAAAGAATCGTCCAATTCGGACATCGTATGAGAGAGTTATGCCCATTTTCGTGTCGGGAAAAAATAGTTCCCATCGCCAGCGCCCAGGGTAGCGTGGGGCGCTATCCCTGACGCCCGGATTTATTAGCTACTGAAATTGGCGCCACAGGCAGCGCCCCCACGCCACCTGTGACGCCAGAATCGTAAAACACAATAAAAAGGGGGTCTTTGGCCCTTTTTTTTGACAAAAATAGAGTTGGAGGAGCTCGGGTGAGGCGATTTTTTTAGAGATTTTCAAGGAAAACATCGGGGTAAGTGTTCTTAACTCAATTTTGGTTAGATTACTCGAATCCATCGTTGTTTTTAACATTTAATTGGTGATTTAGTTGGAAAAATCTTGAAAACCCTCTTGGTTTAATTTGAAGATTTGAAGGTCGAGTTGATATCGGATTTTGGTAAAATTTGTATGGTTGGACTCGTGGTTGGATGGGGGTTCATATCCCATGACTTTTGTCGTATTCCGAGACATGGGCCCCACGAGCAAATTTTGTGTTAATTTCGGATTTTGTTGGAAAAGTAGTATTTTTATATGGAATTAATTCCTATAATTAGTATTGACTGAATTGAATTAACTGTGGCTAAATTCAGATCGATTGGAGGACGATTCGAGGGGAAAAGGCATTTCGGAGTAGGATTTCACTCAAATTGAGGTGAGTAATTGACGTAAATGATGTCCTGAGGGTTTGAAACCCCTGAAAGTTCACATCGTAACGCTATATTGAGGTGACTTGCATGCCGGATAACGGGCGTGGGGTAGAGCACTGTTGGGGATTGTGATTTGATCCATCCCGCTTAATAAAAATACTACCAAATTGCTTGAAGCTTAGTTGATATCCTTACAAAAATGGATTAATTGTTATAATTCGGCCTCATGCCAACTGATTGAATCCTTCAGGGATTGTTTTTAATGGTTTCTTACCATATTTTTATATAATTGATCTCAATTCAAGGTTTTAAATATTGTTTTGCAAACTCAGCCATCTTTCTAAGAATTGAAAACCTAAATGATATTTTGGGATGAGAACTACTGTTTTACAAATGCCCAAGGGGCTTATGATGATTTCTGGACTGAGTATGGATCGGGCTGCGCGCCTCAGCAGTGAGCGCGGGCACCGTCTTGATCAGGTAACAATGACTGACCAGAGCGGACAAACTTTATACAGTGGTAACAATGGCACTGTAGGACGCGTCTTGGTCGGGTAATAATGACTGGCCAGAGCGGACAAACTTTAGACAGTGGTAACAATGGCACTGTAGGATGCGTCTTGGTCAGGTAACAATGACTGACCAGAGCGGACAAACTTTAGACCGTGGTAACAATGGCACTGCAGGACGCGTCTTGGTCAGATAACAATGACTGACCAGGAATAAATTGATGCCACGAGATGGCTTGATATTGCGCTTGGTTGTAGGAGCCCCTTCGGAGTCTGAGCCCATTCCAGTGAGTGCTGGAGAGGTGAGGAGGCTTTCAGACCTTATGAGAGAGGTGACAAGGCTTTCAGGTCTTATGATGTTATAGCGCTTGGGTCGTAGGAGCCCCTCCGGAGTCTGCACACACCCCCAGTGAGCGCCGTCGACGATAAATAAATGGATGGCTCGGGCTGCACGCCGCAGTGGGTACCGGAGTGTACCGTCATATGCATAGCATTGCACTCATGCATTGTTCTTTATCTGTTATACTTGCCTTAGTATCTGTACTCTGATTTCATTGACTTGTTGCTTCACTATTAAATGTTCTAAACTGCCAGTTATAGTTTACTTTGTATTTTTCCCTGATTTCCTATTCTCAGCCTTTATTTATGTTTATTACTCACTGGGTCGGAGTACTCACATTACTCCCTGCACCATATGTGTAGGTACAGGTATTCCTGAAGCATATAGCGAGCTTTCCTACCACTCAGTTTTCATCGGAGTTATCGAGGTAGCTGCATGGCGTTCGCAGACCCGATTTCTCCTTCTATCCTTACTTGTTATTCCGCATTTCAGACATATTTCTGTATTAGGTTGTTGAAACCTTGTATTAGAGGCTCAAACTTGTGACACCGGATCAGTGGGCTATTTCATAAAGATCTTTATGCTTTTGGTTCCGCACATTTCAACTGTTTAAAATTTATACTTTTATTTTATGTTAAATTGGTGTTTAAAGTTGATAGTCAGTAATATCATAAAAAGAAAAGGGTTGTGAGTGGTAATTGGTCAGGCTTGCCTAGCATTGTGTTGGGCGCCATCACGACCGAGATTTGGGGTCGTGATAAGTTGGTATCAGAGCCTAGGTTAATTGGTCTCACGAGTCATGATCTGGTTTAGTAGAGTCTCGCGGATCGATACAATGACGTCTGTATTTATCCTCGAGAGGCTGCAGAACCTTTAGGAAAACTTCACATTCTTGAAATTCTTATCGTGCGTCCTTGATTCAGCTTGAAAAGTAACTCTTACGATTCCTTCCACGTGTTCGTATACACGAACGAGCGCCCAGTATTAGATGTGCCTTGATGGCTTGTAATTCCCCGATTGAAGGGCGAGACGTGATCTCTGTGAGTTTGATGTTAGGCCAATCTGGAGGACTTGAGGCCGGATCTTTGCTTATAGCTTGAGCACCGAGGTGCTAATTGTGCGAGCAAGCGTTTTGAACTTATATGTCCGATATTGTCCCTATTAGTGAGAATGATGGTTGGATAGCTATGTGAGGAGTATGTTAGTACTGCGAGATGTATCTATATGACTTGGAAGTGACGAGGAGGGACTGCGGGATGATAGATGAACTATTAAGTGTTTGATTTTCATTGTGATTGGATGTGTAGCCTCGACTTATGGGCGCGTGAAGAATCTTTTCATGTCTCATATTTGGAGTGAAGTAAATTTCATGTTAATGTATGAGTTTAGACTCAGGAAGATTAAGTGATTGTGTAATATGTATGACAGTGGAAGGTATACAAAAAATGTTAATTGGAGGTGAAGCAGGTGGGTTACCTCCTGTGGAGTGTTCTAAGGTGGTGTGATCCTTATACTGTCTATGAGAAGATCTCATTTACAAGTGAAGAATATGCATTGAAATCTAAATTTGGTCGCCTAGAGAGTGGGCTTAACCGTTGTGTGAGTGAATGAAAGAATTGCAAAAAAGTTAAAATTCCAGATGATTTGTGTTTCCACAAGCTTATGAAGGAGTGAGTTTAATCTCACTATGATACTACGGCAGCAATAAAGTACATGCGTTGTGATTTATTGAGTGCATTTTGATTTATGGATTCGAGCCAAGTTGGGGAGTTTGCTATTAATTAAGTTAATTGCACGGTTAGGTACTATATTGGTTCCAGTTTGAGGCGTGTTAGTGAGTCAGTTATGGCTTACAGAGATTAAGGTCGAACAGGCGGTGGCCAGGCTCATTTTTATGCTATTCCAGGCAGGACAAATGATATTGCTTCAAATGCTGTTATTACAGGTATTGTTCCAGTCTGCCACAAAGATGCCTCTGTATTATTCGATCCCGGTTCCACCTATTCTTATGTGTCCTCATATTTTGCTCATTATTTGGGTACGCCCCGAGAGTTTCTTTCTTTACATGTTCATGTATCTACCCCGGTGGGCGATACTGTTGTTATGGACCATGTGTACCGATCATGTGTTGTGATTATTGGGGGTCTGGAGACCCGAGTTGATTTATTGTTGTCGAGCATGGTGGACTTTGATGTTATATTGGCATGGATTGGTTATCTCCGTGTCATGCTATTCTAGACTGTCATGGTAAGACAATTACTTTGGCTATGCCGGGTGTACCGCGGATCGAGTGGCGTGGTATGACTGATTATGTTCCTAGCAGAGTAATTTCTTTCTTGAAAGCCCAGCGTCTGGTTAGGAAGGGTTGTCTGTCATATCTAGCTTTTGTGTGAGATGTTGGAGCTGAGACTCCTAGTATTGATTCTATCCCAGTTGTGAGGGGTTGTCCCGATGTAATTCTTGTAGACCTACCGGGCATGCCACCAGACAGGGATACTGATTTCAGGTATCGACTTGGTGTCGGGCACTCAGCCCATTTCTATTCCACCGTACCGTATGGCACCAGCATAGCTGAAGGAATTGAAAGAGCAGCTTCAGGAACTCCTAGAAAAGGGGTTCATTCGGCCTAGTGTGTCACCTTGGGGTGCACCAGTCTTATTTGTGAAGAAGAAGGATGGCACAATGAGAATGTGCATTGATTACAGGCGGTATTCTTGGTTTGGTAGCCTGTCACACCTCCTTTTTCACTTACCGCTATTTACTACATCCCGTAAAGGAATGTAATAAAAGGAAGGAGTTTTTCCAATTTAAGGACAGTCGGAATGAGATTAATTTATTAAACCTCAGAGTCGCCACTTGGGAGATTAA
>MU771411.1:183002-223451 GCA_026770625.1 Nicotiana glauca | reverse complement strand
TTTGGGAATTTCAGGGATCTAACCTCTATTCACCAGGCCAATGAATGCCTATTTATAGGCAAACTTAAGGTGCAAAAACTTCAGATTTTATTTCACTTCAGTCCTTAACTTGTTGCTGTTTTTACCCCCTTTATTTCTGACTTGCTCCTCAAGTAAGTGCTCCTATTTCTGATTTTAAAACTAAAGTCCTATTCTAGAAGATTCTAGGTGACTCCTTTAACCATACAATATCTATACTACCCTTTCTTTTGTTTTGAAATTACTGTTTTTAGCAAAACTACCCTTTTCCATGCCCAAACCACCCTTCCCTAATTCTGAATTTACCAAACCTACCAGACCCCTTTTTCTTTCATCTTAGCTACAAAATCAATATGGCTGATAAACAACTAAACTACTCAGCCAAATCCAAATCCTGTCCTTATCACTAAAAGAAATGAATTATAGAATAATTAAACCCACCAATCAAACCATCAGAATATTAATCCAAACAAAATCCAACAAATTTCAAAGCCAGATTGAAATGTGAACAAAACACTTAAAGAAATCAATCCGATAAAGATAATTGCCACATTCAGAACCTAAAATTGAAACGAAGGAAACATGCTCATATCGAGCTAGACTAACTGAATTAAGTTAAGCATAGAAATAGATTCAACAATACAAATAAATCCTAGAATTGCAATGAGAACATGATCAATCAGAGACGAATTACAACTTAAACTAAAAAGCATGAATTGGACTAATAAGAACTAAGACTAATACAGAAGAAGAAAAAGGAAGAAAACTTACTGCGAAGGACATTCGACTCTGGCCTTCAAAATAGCTTTGACTCCCCCCAACCCTAAGTCTGACATTCGATACCTTTTATTTGGATTCGAGGGATGCTGGGCAGGTATTAGTGATGAAGGAAAGATGACGATCATCTGGTATCAATTTGGTGTAAAAAGAAAAGGTTGGCGTCTTGGCCGGAAACTTTGATTTGAAGCTCGAGCCCATGCAAAAAGATTCAAACGAATACAACCAGGGATTTGGGAATACTGGCGTGAGGAAAGCATATGGTGCAAGGCTGGGGTTATTTGGCAGTGACGCCGTCGCCGGCAAACCTTCCGGCGAAGATTCGAGAGCTTCTGGTGAGATTCGAGAGCAAAGGGTAGTATATTCTCATATAGGAAGATGAGGGAAGTTCATGGTGTTACCCTGGCGGTGGTTGGCGTAGGTGGCGTCGTCGCCGGAAAATTTTGGGGAAAGATTCGACAAGCTGTGGTGAGTTTCGAGGGGAGCCAGTGGCAGGAATGGCAAGAGGGGAGTGGGGTGAGTCGATGGTGTGAATCTGAGGGTTATTGGCGTGGGTGTCGTTTCCCGCCGGCGGGGGATTCCGGCGAAAGGTTAGGGTTAGTACGAGGAAGGCAGTAGATGTTGTTTAAGGTTTGAGTTATTTCGGACAATCTTATTAAAAATCAACGACACACGTGGGCCGTTGGATTGGAGTGATGGATGGCTGAGATCAAACGACGTCAAAACGACGTCGTTTTGTACGTAAGGGGGCTGGACCGGATTATTGGGATTGGGCCTGGGTCTTTCAAAGGTTAAATTTGCTTGGGCCAACTAACCTTGGGCTAGCTGCTCCGAACTTCAACCCTCTTTTTGCCATGTATTTTTTATTGTATTTTTGTATTTCGTTTCTTTGTATTTTTGTATTTATTTTTCTTTTATTAAATTGTAAAACTAATTAACTTCTATTTTATGGTAATTTTAACTAAAACACTAAAAGGCTATTTTTGATTTTTTCTTTAACTTGTTCCTAAAAATGAATTAATACCTGCCTAATCAATGTGTAATTATATTCCTAAAATGCATATTTTTGTATTTTAACATGCACAAGCCACATGCAAACAATTAACACAAAACTCACCAAAATTGTAAAATAAAGAAAAACCTTTTGTTTGAATTTTATGGGAATAACTCATATATAGGGCAAAAATCACGTGCTCACATAGCCTACATGGCATGGTCAAGCCAGAGGAATTCCGTTTTGATAGCTTGGTTATGTGCGAGCAAATTTGAAAGTTTTCTTGATAGTTTTTACCATGGTTTGAGCCGGATATCTTCTACTGGTGCGCGAAACATATTGTATATTATGAGCTCCTTCTAAATGGGAGAAAATAGAATATTTCTAACTTCACGGAATGAAATTTTCCTATAGCCGAGAAATTCTAATGAGATTTTGTGTTTGCAACAAGATGGCATGATAGATGTGGTGTATGGTACATGCTTAATATTTTCATGTGCAAGGTGACAGTTCATTCTTAAAGGGAAGGTCACGAGTTCTGGATGGAATAGTTATTTTCAGGTATTTAGATGGATGTTATAACCGCTCGGTAAGGCCTAAGAAGGGTGCACATTATATTCTGATTAACAAATGTTTATTGGCATTTCAATGCTCACTTGGTTGATCGACTACCAATATTTCGATCTTGCTATGTAGTGTAGAAAAATGTTGAAAATAATTATCCTGGGATGATCGTACTTGAGGGATGTGTTAGTCATTTGAGTGCTGAGGTTGTGATCAGTTATGGTGATTTATGTGATCTATGAATTGGAGACGGGGAATTCTCAAAAATATACTATTTCAGGATTGTGGCATGTTTGAGGTAAGTATTTTTTCTAAACTCTTTGGATGCACTAGTAGAGCTAATTGATGGTGATAACTATGCACTGTGATCGCGAATATATGTGAGGTGTGAACCTGTGTGCAAGCACCGAGTCAATATTCATGCCCGGAAGATGCGTAGGCTATGATATGCCTAGAGTGGGATATTGAACTTAAAAGTATAATGTTTCTCATATTCTTAACTTTTTTAAGAACTATCTGGACTATACTTGAAATTTCCAAGATGCTAGATTCCAGAACAAACTTGGTAATTACTATTCTGCGTTAATTTGCTGATTTGAGTTGTGACAGCATAGCTTGCTCATGCCTACGATATAGAGTGTTATTTATGCCAGTACAAGAGCATGAGAGTCTTATTTTATTTAGCATATATAGGTGTACTTGTTGGATTGCTCCTATATGATATGCTTGGACTGGAGGTCTGTGACCGTGCCAGGTAGGTTATGTTGTTGGCAACTAAGTTGCTCGTGAGGTTGATTCAATGTGAGTTATAGAAGAGCTGATTACTATTAATCTATTCATGTATCTGGGTTCCACTATGATTGATGATCTTATAGCATATCGTTGGGGTGGTACTTGTGGAACTTGCAAAGCGGCTCTCTTCTTTGAGGTATTTTCTCTTTCTGGGGTAGCCGGATGGTGCAGTAGTGAGGTTTACTAGTATGGCATTGTATTATGTACTTTTCTGTAAGTATGATGATTCGTCTGTTGTACAACTCTTTTATTTGAGTCATTTTCATAAATTTAGTATACTCAGACTGTTGCTTATCGGCGCGCGTATTGTGCGAGTTGTGTCTTAGGCATGATGTGTAATGTCACCAGAGTAGTGTGTTGGATTAGAAGAGATCGTTGGAATCATTAATGAGTACGAACAGATTCAATTTCAGTATGCTGGAAGTATAATGTCGAGCTTCGGGTCAGGAATTGATGTAGTATTTGCCAAAGGAGAACTGACCTCATAAATAGTTGAATTGGGAAATGGTTATGACTTACTATGTGTTTTATTTATCATCTGCAGTATATGAAGGTGTTGGGATGAGATCTTAGTTTATAAGAGGTTTTCTATCGATATTCGGTTGTTGCGTGCAACTGCTGTGATTAGAAGTTATTACTGCAAGCGTTTGAGTCATGTGTTATGGTATGTAATTGCACCGAGGTTGCAGACATGAGTTTTTACAACTTGTTCAGGCTTATTCACAGTATAAATGTAGGATTCTGATCATATGAAGGATTTCAAAAGTGAAAATGTGGTCCTATGGCTTATGGGCTAGATTGGATTGAAATATTTCAGTTACAATGTGTTGTCGGACCTATATGAGATAGAGTGACATGGGATCACCCCCGCTTTTATGCATGGTAAGGTTATTCAGCGATTGTTTGGCTTTTGGAACAACTCTGGGCACGTTCGAGGATGAATGTTTGTTTAAGTTAGGGAGGATGTGACGACTCGACTCGTCGTCTCATAAGTTACCACTCTGTTTCCCCCATTTTATGCTTCTTTATGCTTCGTTATCCGTGTCTTATGTGATCGAGTTGGTTTGGAGAAGTTTTGGTAGGAAATGAGACACTTAGTCTCTTTAAGGAAGACTTAGTTAGGAAAAGTCAACCGGAAGTTGACTTATGTGTTAGAGGGCTCGGATGTGAATTCCGATAGTTCGGTTAGCTCCGAGAGGTTATTTGTGACTTAGGAGTATGATTGGAAGTGGTTTTGGAGGTCCGATGTAGAGTTAGGCCTGAATTGGCGAAGTTAGTATTTTGACGATTTCCGGTTGATAGGTGAGATTTTGATCTGAGGGTTGGAATGGAATTCCAAAAGTTTCTGTAGCGTCATTTTGTGATTAGGGATGTGCGTGCAAAATTTCAGGTCATTTGGACGTTGTTTGGTTGGTTTTTTTTATCAAAAGCGTGTTTTGGAAGTTTTTAGAAAAGTTAGGCTTGAATTCAATGCGAATTGACGGATTTGGTGTTGTTTGAGGCGTTTTGGTGATTGGAACAAGTTTGAATGATATTTTAGGACTTGTTGATATATTTGGTTGAGGTCCCGAGGGCCTCAGGTGGAGTTTGGATGGTTATTGGAGTTTAACTTGGGCATTTCAAGAATGTTTCTATGTCGTTCTTCAAGAACAAGTGATATCATATTATGCAAATGGGCTCCACATTCAGTTTTGATTGAAGCATTAGATCCGTATCAAAATTTTGGAGCGATAGCAAAAAGAATCGTCCAATTCGGACATTGTATGAGAGAGTTATGCCCATTTTCGGGTCGGAGAAAAATAGTTCCCATCGCCAGCACCCAGGGTAGCGTGGGGTGCTATCCCTGACGCCCAGATTTATTAGCTACTGGAATTGGCACCACAGACAGCGCCCCACGCCACTTGTGACGCCCGAATCATAAAACACAATAAAAGGGGGGTCTTTGGCCATTTTTTGACAAAAATAGAGTTGGAGGAGCTCAGCTGAGGCGATTTTTCGAGAGATTTTCAAGGAAAATATCGGGGTAAGTGTTCTTAACTCAATTTTGGTTAGATTACTCGAATCCATCGTTGTTTTTAACATTTAATTGGTGATTTAGTTGGAAAAATCTTGAAAACCCTCTTGGTTTAATTTGAAAATTTTAGGGCCGAGTTGATGTCGGATTTTGGTAAAATTTGTATGGTTGGACTCGTGGTTGGATGGGGGTTCATATCCCGTGACTTTTGTCGTATTCCGAGACATGGGCCCCACGGGCAAATTTTGTGTTAATTTAGGATTTTGTTGGAAAAGTAGTATTTTCATATGGAATTAATTCCTATAATTAGTATTGACTGAATTGAATTAACTGTGGCTAGATTCGAATCGATTGGAGGACGATTCGAGGGGAAAAGGCATTTCAGAGTAGGATTTCGCTCAGATTGAGGTGAGTAATTGATGTAAATGATATCCTGAAGGTTTGAAACCCCAAAAATTTCACATCGTAATGCTATATTGAGGTGACTTGCACGCCGGATAACGGGCGTGAGGTAGAGCACCGTTGTGGATTGTGATTTGGTCCGTCCCGCTTAATAAAAATACTACCAAATTTCTTGAAGCTGAGTTAATATCCTTATAAAAATAGATTAATTGTTATAATTTGGCCTCATGCCAACTGATTGAATCCTTCAGGGATTGTTTTTAATGGTTTCTTACATATTTTTATATAATTGATCTCAGTCCAAGGTTTTAAATATTGTTTTGCAAACTCAGCCATCTTTCTAAGATTTGAAAACTTAAATGATATTTCTAAATGATATTTTGGGCTGAGAACTACTATTTTACAAATGCCCAAGGGGCTTATGATGATTTTTGGACTGAGCATGGATCGGGCTGCGCGTCGCAGCAATGAGCGCGGATACCGTCTTGGTCAGGTAACAATGACTGACCAGAGCGGACAAACTTTAGACAGTGGTAACAATGGCACTGTAGGACGCGTCTTGGTCAGGTAACAATGACTGACCAGGAATAAATTGATGCCACGAGATGGCTTGATATTGCGTTTGGGCTGTAGGAGCCTCTTCAGAGTCTAAGCCCATTCCAGTGAGCGCTGTGAGCATGTGATTTTTGCCTCACATGAATTACTCCCAAAAAAATCAAAATAAAATGGTTTTGTGTTGTGTGTAAATTTTGTGGATTTTTGTGTTATTTTTCTTTTATTGTTTGCGTTCGTCTGTGCGTGTTTGTTTGTTAAATTAATAAAAATACCAAAATATATTGCATTTGCATTTAGGATTTAATTTTACAATTAGGAGCAATTAAGTTTGTTTTACAAAAATGAAAAATCACAAAAAATATGTACTTTGCATTTTTAGCATTTAATGTCAAATTGTGTGATTTTATTTTAATTGTGTGTGTTGATTGTTATTAGGAATTGACTAATATTTATGATTTGGTTTATAATTTAATTTAGAAATAAGAGAAAATAAATAAAAGAACAAAAATAGGAAGAAAATCGGACTGGGCCACACCTAAAACCATCCAATCTAGCTTAATTCAACATGCCTCACCTGGTCCAATTTGATCCGTTTCCAAGACCACCCAAACGACGTCGTTTTGATGTGCAAAATCTGAACCATTGATCTCCCAAGATCAAACAGTCCAGCCTGCCCCCAGATTAGCCGAAATGACGTCGTATCAGGCCAATTGATCCAAGCCGTTCATTCCATTTGATCCAACGACCGCTAATCGCCCCTATGCCCCGACCTATTTCCACCAAAGACCCACCCGGTCTCAAGCCTACCCAAACGACCTCGTTTCGTTAAGTAGGTTGATCCACGCTGTCAGTCTTAATTGATCCAACAGCCTGGATCAAATCCCCCAGCCCGTATATAACTCCCAAACAAACCCTACCCCCCTCATAACCCCTCCTCCTCTCTATCGTCTCAAACCCTCAGAGATCAAAAATCCCTCCACCTTCCCCCACCATGCTCCGCCCACCGGAAATCGCCTCACGGCGGTTCCGGTGGTCCAAACAACCCCATTTTTACACCATAGCTTCCCCACAACATCCCCATTCCAAATCCCCCTTCCCCTTCCTTCGAATCTTGACCCATCTCCTCGAATATCTATTTACATTCAAGAACCCTAGCGCCGCCACAAGACCCCTGGTGGCGGCGCCGCCTCCAACCTCGCTCAAAATAATACCCCTTAACCTCCTTGACCTCCTAGCCCCTAATCCATCAATATTTTCCCTCAAATCATCCCAATCCATCTCGAATCTTCAATCGAAGATTGGTCCAAAACCCTAGCCGTCTTAACTTGACCTCAAATCAACACCAGTTGACCCCCTGACCTCCCTCGTCCCATAGCCCATGTTAGTTTTGCTCGAATCATGGCAGAACTCATCGAATTTTAATTCGATTGAACGAACCCTAGAAGGACCAAAAAGAATTTGAGGTCGTAATCGACCTTAGTCAAGTGTTCTCAACTG
Source organism: Nicotiana glauca (assembly GCA_026770625.1). Taxonomy (NCBI): domain Eukaryota; kingdom Viridiplantae; phylum Streptophyta; class Magnoliopsida; order Solanales; family Solanaceae; genus Nicotiana; species Nicotiana glauca. The sequence continues at coordinate 215,838 of MU771411.1, read as the reverse complement.
AGAACACTCGATTAAGGTCCGTTTTGGCCTCAAAAGCTCGAGTCAAAACTTCGACTGATCGAAGTTCGTTTGGTTTCTGATTTTGAGGTATTTTTCCTCTCCTTTTCTGTTCTATTTTTGTTATTGTTTATTTTTTTAGGTTTGTTGTATTTTGTTTGATTGATTTTTCTTTATTTTTGTCGATTATCTTCTTCTTCTCTTCTGGACCTTTTCTCTAGTCCAACTTTTTTCTGTCAATTAGCTAATGTTATAAACTATTTTAATTGTTTAAATAGTTTATTATAGCTCATTGGTTTTTACTCAGGATTCTTTCTTTTTTCTTCTTTGTTTAGTTGAAATGATTCGAAGTAGTCAGCATCAATAGGTTTTTGTATAACACTGTGATTGTTTACTGTTGTTGTTGGATCATATTGTCTCAATTATGTTATGTTTGTTTCTTCTCTCTTTGTTGTCCATCATTTGCTGCATATTAGTTCAGTATATTACAATATTCATTCATGTTTGTTTAGATTGGAATTGTGTTAGTTCATGCCTTGAACCTGTGTCAATCGTGGTTTAAAAAACTTTACCTTAATAGTTCACTCCAACTATTGTTCTGAATCCTTGTTCTTTACCCTATTGCTCTCTGAGTTCAATTTAAACTACTGATTGAGTTTTGATAAGTTTGATTTGGTTATAGCTGATAAGGGTCTGATATGAATTAGGCTTAGGTTTAAATCCAACCTTAGTTGTTCTAGTGATTAATTAGGAATTAACCTAGGTTCTCTTATTAGGTGTTGGTATAGCTGATGGGGTAAGACAGATAAATCACAGTAATTCATAGGGGATTTCAAGGGTAATTCAAGGGTTAACTGAAATTTGAGCCATTAGTAATTAAACTAAAGGCTGCTAATAAACTAAGTGAAAACATTCCTTAGTGGAAATTGCATTTATTGCTGTTTTTAAGGGACTGAAATAGGCACTATCTCTTTAAAAAAAAAGGCACTAAGGAAATGGGTAATTAACAATTGAAAAGTTGAAACATAGTGGATATAACACTAGCTGAATGCCTATATTAAAGGCCTAAAAACAGAAAAAAAGGGGGGGGGGGGGACACAAAAAAGAATATCAGGGGTTCTTTGGGCAGTCTTTAATCAATCTTAGGAGAACTTCTTCAGATTCTTAGAGCCTAGGACAATAAGAGCTAAGACATTGATACAGATAGGGCCTGGAGAAAATACCATTTGGAATAGGGCTTCTTTAATCAATTCTGGAGTGTTAAATCAGTTTTAGAGAGCTTTCTCAGTGCTTCAAGTTATTTTCAGTTTAGAGAGGTTACAATTCTATTAAGAAACACACTGTTCCATTGAGTAAATTGTGAATTCTCATAGTTGTTTTTTCATAACTGGTTGGTTTCCAAGCTGAGTCATTTGTTGTTGATGTTTAGAGGTGTATTAGGCTGACTACAAGTAGTTTTGAATCCAATTAAACTAGTTTTGGTAAGGGCATTGGTCTGTTGATAATCTCCCGTGTTTGCTGGTTATTTTCAAACTGGTCTGTCCGAGATAGCTGGGGTTATTTGTTGATTATTGCTGTTGAGACCTGCTATTTGTTACTGGTATCTGCTGCTGCTGACTTAATCTTCTCCTTCATTGTATCTCATTTCCAGGTACACATCCTAAATCCATTGGAATGTAGATCTCCAGTTTGAAATGTGAAATGAAATCGAAGCCTCTGCTGTTGAATTGCAATTTAATGACTGTCATATTCTAGATAGTTTTCTGTAATTTGATTGGTTGTTCACTGTAGTTAAAATCCTGTGATCATTTTTGACTGTTTATTGCTCGTGAACTATTAAGCAAATTTGTGTGAGCATGTGAATCCAGGGGTTATTTGTTTTCCATTTGGCTTAGTTTGTGTTACTAGTGTAATGTAGGATAGTGTAGGGTAGCTTAAAATCGTGTTCAGTAGTTATAAAATAAAAATAAAGTTCAAATAAATTGTTGTCCCTGTATGCTATTTCAATGTGTCTAATTCTGAGATCATGAGCCATTTTGGGGAAATAATGTTATTATGAATAGCAGAATGAATATAGTTAGCAAATAATGTTCGCCTTTAAGAATCTTTAGGAACTTCCCAGTAGTTAGTGAACAAAACGATTCGAGCATGAAATCGAACTTCAAATGATCAACATCTCGCTAGTTTGGATAACTGCGTATTGTTTTCCTTTGTTATAGTTGGTGACGACATTTGGGTCAAATTTGTATTAGTACCAGTAGCCGTTGGGCCTAGTCCTCCTGGCTTTCGCACTTAGCCTGTCTTCAGGCCATTTGGCTTTGGCACCTTAACAGGCGGCCCAGGACTTGGGGCCCAAGCCATATGCTGACCTGCCTTTGAGCTCGGGCCATGGTTTCACCATGCAGGCTGCACTCAAGCCCAAAGTGACTGAAGACGTGAATTCATATGAGCTCTCGGACCCAAACATAATAACTATTGGATAATGTTAAGTAATTAGGGACTTTTCTTTATTTCTTTTAGAGACAAAAATAAAAATAGAAAAAATCATAGTCGCTTTAGGATCGGCCTTTAAATAAATAAAATGAGATGAGCCTCGCCCGATAAAAATGCAATAAATTGCGGGGCCCTCATGATTGTATATATTAAAATACTTAGGTTTCAGGACGAGCTGTTTAGCGAATTTCACGGCCTTCCCCAAAATAATAATGCGTTAATCTATTTAGGCGCGTATTTTAATAACATTACCTCCCTAAACTCGGGTGTGCATTTCATGTGACCCAAATCCAAATCTTAAAACGTTGGATAAAATGTGCTTCGGATTGCGGGTGCATTTTATGTAACGCAATCCAAAGACATATTTTAAACGAAGTTCAATTTTCCTTAAAAATAATAGTAAAAGCGGGGAAAAGTTAAAATTTGCACATAAGTTCATCATGTAAAAAATCAGATAATTTAAGCTAAATATAATAGTTAAGCGACCGTGCTAGAACCATAGAACTCGGGAATGCCTAACACCTTCTCCCGGGTTAACAGAATTCCTTATCCGGATTTCTGGTTCGTAGACTGTAATACAGAGTCAACTTTTTCCTCGATTCGGGATTCAAACCGGTGACTTGGGACACCATAAATCTCTCAAGTGGCGACTCCAACTCTTAATAAATAAATTTCATTTCGATTGTCCTTTAATTAGAAAAAACTCCCTTTATTACACTCTTCGCAGGGTGCAGTAGGTAAAAAGGAGGTGTGACAAGCGTTGGAGAGGTGAGGAGGCTTTCAGGCCTTATAAGAGAGGTGAGAAGGCTTTCAGGACTTATGATGTTATAGCGCTTGGGTCGTAGGAGCCCCTCCGGAGTCTGCACACATCCCCAGTAAGCGCCATCGACGATAAATAAATGGGTGGCTTGGGCTGCACGCCGCAGTGGGTATCAGAGTGTACCATCATATGCATTGCATTGCACTCATGCATTGTTCTTTATCTGTTATACTTGTCTTAGTATTGGTACTCTGATTTCATTGACTTGTTACTTCACTATTAAACGTTCTAAACTGTCAGTTATCGTTTACTTTGTATTTTTCCCTGATTTCCTATTCTTAGCCTTTATTTATGTTTATTACTCACTAGGTCGAAGTACTCACATTACTCCCTGCACTATGAGTGCAGGTACAGGTATTCCCGAGATATAGAGCGATCTTTCGTGCCATTCAATTTTCATCGGAGTTATCGAGGTAGCTGCATGGCGTTCGCAGACCCGATTGCTCCTTCTATCCTTACTTGTTATTCCGTATTTCAGACATATTTCTGTATTAGGTTGTTGAAACCTTGTATTAGAGGCTCAGACTTGTGACATCGGATCAGTGGGTTATTTTATAGAGATCTTTATGCTTTTGGTTTCGCACATTTCAACCGTTTAAAATTTATACTTCTATTTTATGTTAAATTGGTGTTTAAAGTTGATAGTCAGTAATATCGTAATATGAAAAGGGTTGTGAGTGGTAATTGATCGGACTTGCCTAGCATTGTGCTGGGCACCATCACGATCGGGATTTGAGGTCGTGACAGGATTGCACTTGTATGGGTTGAAGTTGACACCTCGATCGAGAAAAGATTCATGAGTAGCTTAAAAATAGAGTAGTCAAAATGGACTTAGCATATGAAGCCAACTCATCCAACCCTCTACTTGTATGGAGTTGGCTAAGAATATTTTCAGCCCATTCAAAGCTAATTCAATTAAAATTTGGGTAGAAATGGCGGTAGTTAGCCACTATTTAATATGGTATTTGGTTTTTATTCAGTATTTTTAATGTTGAGCAAAAATAGTCACTACTCTATTAAAATTAATACGAAAAGATGTTTTTACCCTTTCTTTACGAGAGTTATGTAAAGATTAAGGACATGGTGTATTTAATATTTACACTGCACACATGAAGTTAAGCACGTCATGTCCTTAATATTTACACTGCATATATGAAGTTAAGAACATGATGTCCTAAAGTTTAACAATGGAAGGTGCAAATACATGACACATTGTCCTTAATATTTACACAACATGCATGAAGTTAGGGACACAATGTTCTTCATATTTATACAACACGCATAAAGTTAAGTACACTATGTCTTTAACATTTACACTGCACACATGAAGTTAAGGACACTATGTCCTTGACGTTTACACTGCACATATGAAGTTAAGGACATGCGGTCTTAAGGTTTAACAACAAAAGGTACAAATACAAGTTAAGAACATTATGTCCTTAACATTTATACTACACACATGAAGTTAAGGACGTCATGTCCTTAACATTTACACTGCATATATGAAGTTAAGGACATGATGTCCTAAAGTTTAACAACGGAAGGTGCAAATATAGGACACTTTATCCTTAATATTTACACAGTATTCATGAAGTTAAGGACACCATGTCCTTAATATTTACACAGTACCCATATCTGGCACAAGATTATTTTCGTCCGGACGAATAAAATTTTATTAAAAACTGGCGAAAGAGTAAACACATTTTAAACAATGGCTAAAAAATAAAGACTCTGCACTTCCCTCTGAATTTGATTGTTCTCCTCATCAGATGGGTTGCCTGATTAGGCCAAATTAAAAAAGAAAAACTCATAAAAGGATCAATTGATTAAAGAAAATGAGAATAACAATAATAAATCAACCCTAGACTAAATTAAAGTAACGCAAATATCTTTCTTGTACCTTTTAAATTACTTACTTGTTCCTATAAAATTTCTTATCTTTTGCTTGTGATTGGTGAATATTAAATAATCGGTTTTATTTGCTCTAAAATTTATTCATTCAACTCTTCTTTGTTTGGTTATGTCTAAATCATGATAAAATTATTGAGCAAACATTAGAAATAAAGAGTAATGTGATTGAGCCTAAGTGTGATTATTTGTTTGAAATCTTCTTCTTTTTTCTGTCTTTTTTTGATTCATACTTATGTAGCTATAAATTTATTTGTTTTTCTATTTTTTACTCGTTGTTTTAATGTCAATTGCTTTCCACAATAATTTGAATCTTTTTCGATACAAATTACCACTTTACTATAATGCAAATGAAAAAAAACTATATACAAGAGATGAAATAGCTTAAAACCAATGTACCATCAAATATTTTTAAGATTATTGGATTATTTATTATGAATTGATAGTCCTTAATTTCAAACTCAAATAGTTAGATTGAAGTCTGATTTTTTTAATTTATAAATCATAATGGGCAATTAGGTCAAGAATAATAATAGTTTAAATGATTTATATTTTTTAATACATATTAATGTAATAATACATCCTTATTTTTACGATTCATTACACATAACTTGACAATCAAAGATTTTGCTAGATCATTTCGGAGCTCAAATCCTCCATGGGTAGTGATAAATCCGTCTCAGAGATTGTTACGATCCAAAATCCACCTAGACGTGATGACACCTCACCCCAGTACTAGGTAAACCAAACATAGAATGATATAACTCAAATGAAAAATCAATAACGACAAGAATGAAAATAGTTAAATTCTAAACAACTTCCTAAGGACTGGTAGTACAAGTCACGAGCCACTACGATTAAGATTTACAAAATCGATATGAAGAATAAATACAATATATGCTTGAACTTTACTTCAACAGAACTTAAATCCTAAACTACCACGAATAAGAGGTAGCTTGAATCTGGAATGCGAGTACGTCTTCAATGCAAGACATCGTCTTCCACAGCTGCACAACTCCAAAATCTGCATGCAAGATGCAACAGTGTAGCATGAGTACAACCGGCCCAATATACTCACTAAATATCTTAATTAACCTTAGTAAAGTAGTGATGAGGTTTTAAGTTAAAAGATGCTCACTCAATATTTTACATGTGTAGATGATAAGGAGACAGAGTAATACGAGAAAGAGACACGAATAATCATGTAATAAATGAAACAAGAATACAAATGATAGAGGGCCCCATAATATCATCACTTCTCAGTCTCACAAAACAATACGATAATAGAAATCAATAGACAAGAATAACCATAATATATCTTCTTTGTTGCAACGTGCATCTCGATCCCATATATAATATCTTCTTTATTATGGAGTGCAACCTAATCCCATATTTCATATCAGTATCATTGCGACATGCAACCAATCCCACATAATATCAATATCGTCACGACGTGCAACCTGATCATAATATCAATATATATATTGTTGCGGCATGTAACCCGATCCCAATATCAATATAGATTCATATGAAACTATTCAACAACAACCAAGCACGAGAAATTCGCAACAGAACACCAAAAAAGCTAATACACAAAATTCAACTAAGAAATCCAAACTCAAATCAAGTAAGATGAGAAACACAACAGCCCCAGAGCTAGTCTCTCACATATAAAGACAAAAATTCTAAAAAGCAAAAGACACAACCAATCTAAAAGTCACCTAACCCAGCTAAGCAAAGAAGTGTAGAACATGAAACAAGGAAGGATGTACGTCTGGTAAAAATATGTATCAAGTAGAGGTGTGTGATAAGTCAAATCATGTAACAAATGGTGGCATGTAGCAAGGGAAGGCAGGTAGTAAGTGAAGGCATGTAACCAGTTAAGACATCTAATAAGGAAATTAGGTAACAAATAGAGGAATGTAACATGTACGAGCTAATAACAAGTAAAAACATGGATTCAAAGAGGACACGAAGCAAAAGTAAATCAATTAAAAGCGTATGGGTAACCGTAACAGACAAAGTAGAACATAGATATCATAGTAACAAGCCAAATAGGACACACGAAGATAACTACATAAATAGCACAAACATGAAAGTAACATACAAAATAACAAAGATTAATAAGCTCAAGTAGAGGGCATGTAAGTGTTTAACGAATGAGTAATCATAACAAGAAAATCTAATTCTTCTCTCATGGTAACAACCGACCGGCCAATCCTATTTCACACCCTACGGCAATACTCATTGTTCTAACATCATATCATCCTCACAAAAATAACCATCGTGCCAAACGTAGCCCTAAGGCCCAAATCACCATCTCTTATTACGGATAAAGAAGCTCAAGCAATATTCAATAACAAGTATAGATATAGGTTCGTGATACTGCGATCAAGTCAAGTATGCAAAAAATCTCAAAACAATACATTAAATCTTTTCCTTAAGATATCATATATCCTAGCATAATTTCTAACACAATTATTTGATTTTATTAGTCTTCGCATTAAATGAAGCATACGTAAAGGGATACTCAAGTTCAACAAAGACACAAAAAAACAAAAAAAGCCGCATCCCCGGCATGGAAACTCTGACACATGAATATACTCTCGTCACCTAGTATATGCATCACCCCTGCATGTAGCAAAAAATATTAATTAGTAGGAAAAATTCCCCCAACAAAGCTAGGCAAGGCACTTACCTTATTCCGGAACAGTAATAACTCGACCGGTCATTTTGAGTCCTAGCACTCCATTCAGCAGTATGAGTCTATGAACAACTTCATTTCAGGTATTATGACTTGTACGCGTGGTCGGAATTGAATTTCGGGAAGTCCAGAGTTAATTTGGAAAGAGAATTCTTATTTTAGAAGCTTAAAGTTGAAAGAATTAACCAGGATTGGAATTTTGAGTAAACGAACTCGAAATCGGGATCTGAAGGTTCTAGCAGGTTCGTATGATGATTTTGGACTTGGGCGTATGCCCGGTTCGGGTTTTGGATAACCCGCGAGCATTTTGGTGCCTATTGTGGAAGTTAGCATTTTGGAAGATATTTATTAAGTTTGGCTTGAAGTACATTTCAGTGTTATCGATGTCCGTTTGGAATTTCGAGTATAACAATAGCTTCGTATGGTGATTCTGGAGTTGGGAGCGAGATCGAAAGTGAATTCGGAGGTCCGTTGGTCATTTTGGAGCCATTTGGCTAAAGATAGAAATTTGAAGGTTTTTGAAAAGTTTGACCAGAGGTGGACTTTTTGATATCGGGGCCGGAACCCGATTTCGAAAGTTGGAGTAGGTCCGTAATGTTGAATATGACTTGTGTGCAAAACTTGAGGTTAATCGGACGTGATTTGATAGGTTTAAGTATTGGGAATAGAAGTTTGAAGTTCTAAAGTTCATAAGGCTTGGATTGGGGTGTGATTCGTGATTTTAGCATTGTTTGATGTGATTTGAGGCATCGAGCAAGTTCGCAATGCATTTTGGGATTGGTTGGTATGATTGGTTGGGGTCCCGGGGGCCTCGGGTGAATTTCGGGTGGTTAACGGATGAAAAATGGAATTTTTGGAAGTCTGAGGTTGCTAGTTGATGTCATAACCGCACCTCCGAAAGATGGGCCGCAAGTGCGGAGCCGCAAATGCAGTTTGGACCAAAGTAAAGGGGGCCGTAGATGCGGTCGGGGAGCCGTAGATGCGGAACCGCATCTGCGATATAGGGGTCGCAGAAGCGGAAATAAAGAGGCCAGGGAAGGACCGCATATGCGTTGGAGTGGCCGCACCTGCGGAACCGCAGAAGCGGTCATAGGGCCGCAGGTTCGGAAATTGCTGGAGGCAGAAGAGATGTTTTAAAATCGGGGTTTGAGTTCATTTCACCCATTTTTCTCTTGGAATGGGCAATTTTGGGGAGCTTCAAGAGGGGATTTTCGTCATCAACGACCAGGTAAGATATCCCTACCTATTTTGAGTTAAATACATCAATTATGTATGGATTTGAGCATGAAATTATTAAAAATTTGGGGGATTTTGGTGGAAAGACCTAGGAATTATATTCTTGGAATTTAGCCACAATTTTGGGTATGAAATCTAGAGAAAACTATATATTTGAATTCCTAAGGTAATGGGTAATCGTTATATTCGAAAAATTTCGAATTCCTGGCACGTGGGCCCGAGGGCGTTTTTGTTAACTTTTCGATCGGGGTTAGGAATTGCTATAAATTAGATTTTAATGAATAATTGAGCATATATTAATGAATTTGCGTAACCGTTGGCTAGTTTTGGAGCGTGGTGCATCAAGTAGAGTCTTCAGAAGGGCGTGGAATGCCGGTTATGGATCTTCAGAGCGAGGTGAGTCTCCTTTCTAACCTTGTAAGAGGGAATTGTCCCTATAGGTGAAATAATTGATTATGTGCTCCTATTTGCGGGAGCTACGTATGCACGAGGTGACGAGAGTCCGTGCGTAGCTACTATTATGCTATCGTCCGGGTAGTTAAGACCCAAAATCATGTTATACTTGGATTATTTATGAATCCATGATAGCTTGAATTGCTTAAATCACCTTGGATTAGTAAATGAAATTAAATAAGGGATTAAACGTTATTTTTCCTGAATTTTTAAAAGAGAAATTATTTTATTTGGATAAATATCCCCCGATAAGTTTTTAATTGACTGATTGAGCATGTATCTCTACGTGTACCTGCGTCGCATGTATGATTCGCGAGCAGGGTATGTGTTTATTTATGGAATAGACCGAACGCCTCGACAGATTAAATAGATGCATCTATAGGCGCGCCCTCGACCCTCGACAAGTGTACAATTTATTTCTATTGGATCGGGCTGTTGCCTCGGCATGATATGCGCATGCTTGTATTGCTGCCTTGAACTTATTTAAGTTATTATTGCCTCTTCATGGCTTGAATATTTGGATAATTACAAAAAGAAATTTTGGAAATTTCCTATAAAAGAGTTAATGGTGTACTTGTTTCCTTCTATTTGGACTAATAATTATGTTTATAGAAATCCATAATTTAATGTATTACCGACTTCATTATTGGACCACTAGTATATGTTGAAGTTGACTATCTCTTCTCTACTTCTTCGAGATTAGATGGGATACTCATTGAGTACACGTTGTTTACGTACTCATACTACACTTCTGTGCATTTTTGTTGCACAAGTATATGTAACTCTAGCGGTCTACTGGGCGTAGCAGCACGAATAATTCTAGGACTAGGTGAGCTATATTTCCTCGAGGCGATCCACAACTGGTATAGTCTCTCTCAGGGTTTTGTTGATTTTTCTGTCCAATTGTATTCCGGACAGCTGTTGCACTTTATTTGGTCTTCCTTAGAAATTGCTCATGCACTTGTGACACCGGGTTCTGGGAAGAGTTTTGGATTATTAAATGTTAAATTTTTATTAATGACTTCGCGGTTATTTCTGTAAATTTTATTATTCGTCATTTAATGTATAAAGTAAAATTAGTTTAAGCAATACAAAAACTTGGAATTTAATTAAATATTTTAGTTGGCTTGCCTGACAGCGGTGTCCGGCGCCACCATGACCCTTAGTGGATTTTGGGTTGTGACAACATGGTATCAGAGCACTAGGTTCTTAGGGTCTCACAAGTCATGAGCAAGTCTAGTAGAGTCTCGCGGATCGGTACGGAGACATTTGTACTTATCCTCGGGAGGCTGCAGGACTGTTAGGGGTGTGAGCACATGATTTTTGCCCTATCTATGAATTATTCCCAAAAATTCAAACAAAATGATTTTTCTTTCATTATTTTACAATTTTGTGAATTTTGTATTTTTCTGTTAATTGTTTGCATGTTATTTGTGAATACAAAAAATAAAAAAAATACATTTTTGCATTTAAAGTTCAATCTCATATTTTAGGATTAATTAGTGACTAAGTTATTTTAGAATAAAATACAAAAGAAAATAACAAAAATGGTCATTTTTGTATTTTTGCTCAAATGTGTCTTAGTTTGCATTTAAATTAGGAATTAGTGTATGGAAATTAGAAAATCTAAATTTTAGTGATAATTTGGTTTGAAGTTTAAATTATCATTTTAATAAAATTAGAAAATATAAAAAAACACAAAAACAAAAATAAAACAAAATTGAATAAAGAGAAAATAAAAGAGGGAATAAAGGAATTGGGCTGCTTCTAATTCAAATTTGAGCCCAATGCCCATTTTCGCTCAGGCCCAAGCGTTGCTCAACCCGGTCTCCCCCACTAAATCAAACGACCGCGTTTTGGGTAATCGAATTCCAACCCTTGATCCCCTTCCCATCCAACGGCCAGAAGCTCCCCTCCTATTCTCATTAATATGTCCGAACCCCTCAGTTTAACTAGAGTCCAAACTCTCTCTGTCTCTTATCGCTCCTAAATGCAGAGACATTGAACCCTAACGCCGCCTCTGCTTCTCCGTCATCTCCGACCGGCGGCAAAGCTCGACCACCACCCAAAATTCGGCCATGCAACTATCACCCCTCCCTACATCCTAATCCATCACCATTTTTCCCAAAATCCTCGCCGAATTGGACATGTTCAAAGTTGAAATCAGAGAAGGAAAATCTCTCAAGTTTTGTGTTACGATCGGGCTTAAAACGAGTGTTGCTCGTTTGTTCTCAAAGAGAACATATGATTAACACCAGTTTCAAGACCATTCCGAGCCATTTGAGGTTTTTAAAGTTTTGTCCATATGACCTTCGAGGTAATTTCTTTGTTTTGCCCGTTAGTCTTCATCTTTTGATCCTTCTGCTTCTTCTTTTTTTGCGTTTATTCGTCTTTTCACCTTTCCTTCAGTGTTTCTTCAGTTAGATTTAGGGATTTGTATTTGTTGAAATATTAAAACATTGCTTAAATTTCTGTGTATATACGTTGGTCGTGTTTACTCCGTGAGCTCTTCAATTTCCTCTTATGGACATTCTCTTGAATTTTGTTTTGTGCACACGGCCCGCTTAATTGCTGATTTTTAGTCGCATAATTGGATCCTGTTTATTTGAATGCATACTTTAATTGTAGCCCATTAAGAAATTAGGCACTTGAAGTTTAATTTCAGTTATGGAAAAATTTTTCAAGTAATTGGTTCCTTTTGTTTATTATTGGATTTCCACAACAGATTTCAATTATTGTTTGGGCCTTGAAGTCATCCTTGACTCCTGCAAGAGGCCCGTTAAGTGCTGGGTCAAGCTGACCCATCTTTGCATTAGTTAGCTGAGGGGTAATTGGGAATTTGGAGGGTGTTTTAGGAATTTTATTAGAGGGAATATTTTAATAACAGAATGGAGAAGCTTCTAGTAGGGATTTGTAGCCAATTTCAGGCTTTTAAGTGGTTAAGCTTGGGAAACAAGGCAAGAAATAGGGGACTATTTGGTTAATTGAATAACAAAAGAGGACTAAGATAGAAAAATGAAAAATCTGAAGTTCCCTTAGGTTTTGCCTACAAAAAGGCAGTAGCATCTGATTGAAATCAAGTTTTGGGAGCTCAAAAAAAATCCCCCCAAAAAGCTCTCCTTAGTTTCAGATTTAGTTTTGAAATTCAGCAAAAAAAAAACCAAAAAAACAAACAGAAAATATTAGAAAAATTCCAAAAAAACAACACTGTTTCATTGCCTTCTTGAGGTTATTTTCTAGATTCCAGCTTTGGTTCAATCTTCTAGTTCATTTCAAAACCAAAAATAGTTTGAATTCTCTATTCATATTAAATGTTCGAGGTCTGAAGGTATTTGGGATCATTTAGGCATTCGTGTTGGTTAATTGGAGTCAACCGTGGGTTAATTGTTTGGGTATATTGATTTCCGGGGTCATTCCTGAGTATTTGGCATTGTTTGGACTATTATGTTGATCATGCTTGATTTTCAAAATGTTCCTGGATTTTGAGCTTGATTTTGAACTGCTGCTGAGTATCGTTATTGTTGCTGATCTCTGCTTCTTCATTGTAACTTAATTTCAGGTACACACTCTTTGTCTCTAATGATGTGGGAACTTGGTTCAGATGTATGAGTGATTTGGAAACTCAATGAAAGAGAATTGCTATATGTTCAATTGAATTTGTCAAGAGTTGTTGTAGCTGTAAATATTCAAATTAGACATTCATGTTTATTTGGGAATGTATTGATTGATAGAATGTTAAACATAAATTTGCTTGGTTGAATTATTAATTACATGTTTGTGCATCTAAGAGATGATTATGGATTTTGTTGAGTATTAGTAGTAACTAGTTTCCTGTTAAATTAATGGAGCAGCACCTGTGAGTTGAAGTTACTGTACGTAAATTGAAGGCAGAAAGTTAAGAGTAAGTGAGTGATTTGAAACTTAAACTAATAAGTAGCAGGACATGGAATCTGAAGTTAATTACTGTCCTAATTCATGCTTGTCCTTCGTTTAGCTAAGGTGTACAGTTTCTAAAGCCATTGAATCAATTCTACTGGAGTATCCATTTAGTCATGTTAATGTTACTACTATCGTTTTCAATTTGACTTTACCCTTGATAACATTTAGGAGTCTACTGATGGATGGATACATAGGATAAGTTGTCACATGTATTTTGAATTGTTGAAATAAGGATATAAAGTAAATCAGTGATAAATACAAATTGATTTTATTACTTGAGTTAGAGTACATTGTAAAATTGCACAGAAATTAGCTGATTCGTTTAGGCCTGATTGGGCTGCTTAGATTCGGGTGAGTGCTGCGTTTGCTTCTGTCCAGGCTCGAACTTGGGCTTGTTGGTCTTCGACTGTGAGGGTGTGAATGGGGCCTTCTTTCAAGGACCTAGCAATCTCACGTACTGGGTCCATTAAGTGTTCCCCAGGCCCACGTTTTAAAGCAGCTTTTCCCATAAGCTTTGGGCTGTGATGCAAACTAATTAAGGCCCTGTTTCTTTATTTCTTTAGGGACAAGATAAGTAGAAAATCATAATCGATTTAGGATTGGCCTTTAAATAAAATGATGAGACGAGCCTCACCAAATAAAATACAAATTGCGGGGCCCTCGTTAATTGCTTAATTAAAAATACTCAGAATTCGGGATGGACCGTTTAGCGAATTTTATGGCCTTCCCCAAAGATAATAATGTGCTAGACTTTTTAGGGGCGCCCTTAATAACATTACTTTCCTAAAATTCGGGTTCACATTTATGTGACCCAAATCCAAATTTCAACGAAGTCGAAATGTGTTGACAACCATGGGTGCACTGGTGCGACGTGGTTCGAAACGTATTTTCATGATGTTGCAATTCTTATAAAAATAAAAATAAAAGTGGGTAGCTAATAAAAGGCACATAAGTTAGAACATATTTTGAAATCAGATAAAATCAAATACAAAAGTTGAGCGACCGTGCTAGAACCACGGAACCCGGGAATGCCTAACACCTTCTCCCGGATTAACAGAATTCCTTATCTGGATTTCTAGTTCACGGACTGTTAACAGAGTCATAATTTTCCTCGGTTCAGGATTCAACCGATGACTTGGGACAAAATTAATCTCCCAAGTGGCAACTCTGAATAATTAATAACCAAATCCCGTTCCGATTGTCCTTTAATTTGAAAAACTCCTTTATGCCCCTGCGGGTGCAGAAAAAAAGGAGGTGTGACAAGGAGTACTTCCCTTCTTGATTCCTTATTGTGCGATTTGATTCCTGTGAGGCTGATGCCTTTGTTTCTTCCTACTCAATCTTATGCGATGCGAAACACTTGTTATAGATCGAGAATTAAAGAACCATAATGGTACTACAGATGTGATACGGGATATTTCTCCCGATGTAGTTGATTGGATTATTATCGTCACCATATGGAAGGATATTTTAGGGTTTCAGCCCAGTAGCGGTACTTCTGAGAGCTCTGGGTAGGCACAAGTTGCCACGATGCTTATGAACAATTTTTCTGCAGTATTGTTATGATGGTATGAAGTTGCCTATGTATCGGGGCAGTGAATGACTTTAAGGGAGGTTTACTCAGTGCATAGTCAGAAATTCAGTATTTTATTCCTTGCAGGGGAAAGGTAATCAGACTAAGGATAGTCAGATGGGGACTGGTGGAAGTAATGAGACTTGGTAATTGCAAGCGTGGCGGAGTTTTCTTCTATGTTGGGGTGCTATTGTCCTAATTGAATGTATTAAGTTTGTCGGTATTACGATCTTCTATAATTTGCCTTTGGGGCAAGATATTATGAAATAGTATCGGAGATGCAACTGTCAGATATCGCAGGGTGCGGTGGTTCAGGATAGAACCAGTATTTCTAATGTTGGTGGTTCGATGAAGATGACCTTCGGGAAAGTTTAAAGTTAGTAGCAATTTGTGGATTCAAGTGCTATGAAGGTAAATTTTATTAAGGCAACGATTGAGCAGCAAAAGATGAGCAAGGCATGTGGGAAGTGCCAGGTGGAGTTTTAAACTAAGGGCCAAGTATAGGGAGCGCAGGTCGAGCAGTTGATTAAAGAAGTGAGTTTGCCCAAAATGGGAGATTGGCGGAGCCGCGTAGGGGATTGGTTATAAGATGACTATGCGCTTTAAAGAGAGTTTGGAGCATTTTGAGAATATTAGTGCTTGGTTGTTGGGATCTACGGATCTAATTTGAAGTAGGGGTTCTTGTGCGGCAGGAAAGTTAATATAACGGAAAGGAGCCGCTTAAATGAAGGAAGATAAATAATAACTTTGAATTGGAAGAATGTTGCCGCGCATTTAATTGATGTCCACAAAGGGTGTGTGGACTCGTCCAGCTGGAGAGTGAGATCAGATTCAAGATGGGTTATTGATGTCGTGGCGATTGTACCTCGTGCAGTAGCATTGGAAGATGCCGGGGAGAGCTTCCTATAGGTGGGTTACCCAAGTGAGCAGGTTAGCGGTCGCGTTGTTGGCGGGGCTTCTGTGAAGAATTCTATCGGTTATATGGCAAAGAGATCGATTGTGTAAATGTGCTTGATGAGTCAGAATATAAGAAGGGTGTTTTACAAAAATATTTCGAGAACTTTGGCGGTTGATTGCACAAGGTTATGTCAATAAGAGATAAAGAGGATGGGTGAATTCCAAATTTGTGAAATAATGGCTTCAGGATAAGTGGGAGAGTCCCACCGCTTATGATTGGGTTGCATGGTTAACTACTTGCGAGATTTTTGGCTATTAGCATATCGATGGGCTATTTCAGTTGTGGGAAAGGACCATAAGTGGTAAATTTAGCAAAGAAAATATTGAAGGTGGACTATCGTTGGCCCTATTGGCCCATGTTCAGACTTGGGGAAAGATTCTGGATTTTGCCTTGTATAGACACGGGTTCCAAGGGAAGTGATTTGGCGGGTTCTTCACCAATGGGGGTATTCATGTGATTGAAGACTCATGGAGTTGATTATATTCGGGGCCAATTCATAGCGGGTGGCTCTCATCAATGGCCCTAGTGGATTCAAAGAGGTAAAGTGTGGTGCCTAATGGTTTGAGCCTATAGGTACAGTTAAGAACCAAGCTTAGTAGCAGCCTATGAGGAGAGGCACATAATGTTCTATGATATTTGGACTTACGATATGGCGATTGGGAGGTACAAAATAGTTCATGGGATTTGAGACAGCATGGTCTCGTGATTCAAGGTCACTCGGGACGAGTGCAGATAGAGTGTGGTAAGTATTGAATGGAGTTGTTATTGGTTATAAGGCAATCAAGGTAAATCGAAAGGAGATATATTAGTTAGCCATAGTTTAGTTGGCATATTGGTGGTAGAGATCAGTTCCCTCAGCATGATCAAGTTATGCGTATGAGTTGTGGCGGTACGTGAGAGGCCTGTCGGCCGCCGTAATTGATATTATTTAGAAGCATTCTACTGTTATGGCTTGTTATGTGGAAACAAATTTCGGAAGGGCTATGGTGGCTTAGACCACTACTTAGAGATTTGCATATTCTACGGTTCTGAGAATTCACCTATGTGATACTATAGATCTCTTGAAGTGAGTTTAGTGAAAAGCTTTTATATGATGAAGTTTTGACCTATTAGTGGTTCCGAAGTTGTGGTAAGAATCATGTTCTATCAAACATTTGGCATGTCGGGTGCAGTTAGTAGTATGGAATTTGAAGTAAGAATCAAGGTTGCAGTTTGGTGCGGACAAGGATGTCACAAGCTCGGATGAGCAGGAAAGGAGTTTCGATGTTTAAAGTAAGTTGGTATTGTCTTCGGTGTCACTTGAGATTGGTGTTTTGTAAGAAATGCTTGTATCATGGTTAATGATTCTTGATCGCTTTTCAGCATTGGTGCAGCCGGTGGTTTGGATGTACGGACATGTTATGTATTTCTAAAGGTTGTGGGAACGTGTACCACATGAAGATTGTATGAGTGTGGCATGTAGTCACTCGATTGATTTAAGATTTAAACCAAGTATGAGGATCGGGGTAATATCATTAAGTTGAGAATTTATGCCTGGAGGGCACTCTGTTCATTGGGTTGTGGACTGTGGAGGAATTCTCCGGTTATGATGGTTGTTCTATGCGTTATGAAAGAAAGGAGAGTTATTATGGACCTTGGAAAGGTTATTAGCCTAGTCAGTGCGATCAGGATTGGTTGAGGTCGGTGGATGAAGTCAAATGTGAATATGGGCTCTATATCAGGCCAAACGCGTTCATTTCAGTAATGTGCTCCATATGGAAGAATAGTCGGGGTGTTATGTGGTCGTTAGCTATTTCATGTAATGATGTATTGCGCCGTGCGAGTTGTGAGATGGCTTGGTGAATTTCTTAATGTGTTGAGGATCCGCGTAATTAAAAGTTGTTATATAAGCAAATTGGCTCTTGAGATTCAGATTGTATATCGCACCTCGGTTGTGCTTGAACTTTGTAGCTTATAACGCTATATGTCCCCTTTGGGATGGTATTATGCACTTAGTGTGCTTGTGACCGAATGTGTGATATTTCATTGTAATGAGCAAATTTAGCTCGATGTGCATCTCCTTATGCGAGATCTATATGTGGATCGGGTAGCAAGACGCCATGGGTATGTTATTCGAATCGGGTTGCGCGCCGCAATAATGTGATGTTGAGTATAGTTTTCTATATGCTATTTTTGTATGTATTTCCTCCTATTTTCTAAGGAAAGTCCGTATTAGTGCGGGAGTTAGGTAATTCCTTCCCGAGTTCATTTTCCTTTGTATCGCGTTCGAATTGGTGGCCTATTAGCGCATGGTAGCATCATATGAGACTTTTGATAATGTCTAGGGTGGCTTATTGCCCGAGAAGTTGTATCGGATGAGACGAGATCCCTTGATCTAGGATCAGTTCAATCCGACTATATGAAGTATGTTATGAAGATTAGACCATTATTTGGTTCAAAATGAGGTGATGGTTTTGTCAGGGGGTACAGACCTAATGATTTGTTGACTCGGCAGTTGATTATGAACTTCTGCACATCTTTTCCATCGTGGCGATATTGTAAAGGTTGGAGTAAGACCTGTGTATGTCATGGGGTGAAATGGGAGCATCAGATTAGTAGGATTTGGATTAAGTTGATCAGAAAAAGGTTATTGTGGTCCGGTGAGTAAAGTGACGCCAGGTATGAATTCAGCAAAGTTAGGAAACTATGTTTGGGTACAGTGTGTGATGATCAACATAGTGATCTTCTGGTGGAAACAGGTCGGGCATAGAATTCCGGATGTTGGAATTAGGCTCTAAGGCTTATCTGCTTGAATAAAAGGAAATATCCTCAGAATTTATCGAGCTAATGAGCTCAACTGAGTTATGGTAGCACGGGAAGGTGCGTGAGGTGTCAAACAGGGATTTGAGACTACTCCAGTGCAGTTCTCAACACGTTCGAAGACGAACGTATGTTTAAGTGAGAGAGAATGTAACGACCCGACCGGTCATTTTGAGTCCTAGTGCTCCGTTCAGTAGTTTGAGGCCATGAACAGCTTCATTTCTGGTATTATGACTTGTACGCGTGGTCGGAATTGAATTTCGGGAAGTCTAGAGTTGATTTGGAAAGAGAATTCTTATTTCGGAAGCTTAAAGTTGAAAGAATGAACCAGGATTGGAATTTTGAGTAAACAACCTCGAAATCGGGATCTGAAGGTTCCAACAGGTTCGTATGATGATTTTGGACTTGCGCATATGCCCGGTTCGGGTTTTGGATAAGCCGGGAGCGTTTTGGCCTATTGTGGAAGTTAGCATTTTGGAAAAAATTTCTTAAGTTTGGCTTGAAGTATATTTCAGTGTTATCGATGTCCGTTTGGGAATTCGAGTCTGAGAATAGTTCCGTATGGTGATTCTGGAGTTAGGAACGAGATCAGAAGCGAATTCGGAGGTCCGTAGGCCATTTTGGAGCCATTTGGCTAAAGATAGAAATTTGAAGGTTTTTGGGAAGTTTGACTGGAGGTGGAATTTTTAATATCGGGGTTGGAATCCAATTCCGAAAGTTGGAGTAGGTCCATAATATCGAATATGACTTGTGTGCAAAATTTGAGGTCAATCGGACGTGATTTGATAGGTTTAAGCATCGGGAATAGAAGTTTGAAGTTCTAAAGTTGATAAGGATTAAATTGGGGTGTAATTCATGATTTTAGCGTTGTTTGATGTGATTTGAGGCCTCGAGAAAATTCGCAATGTGTTTTGGGATTGGTTGATATGATTGGTTGGGGTCTCGGGGGCCTCGGGTGGATTCCGGGTGGTTAACGGATCGAAAATGGAATTTTTGGAAGGCTGAGGTTGCTGGTTGCTGTCATAACCGCACCTGCAAAAATGGGCTGAGTATCTGTGATATAGGGGTCGCAGAAGCGGAAATAAGGGTGCCTAGGAAGGACCACAGATGCGGTAGAGCGGCCGCACCTGCGGAACCGCAGAAGCGGTCATAGGGCCGCAGGTGCGGAAATTGCTGGAGGCAGAAAGGTTGTTTTAAAATCGGGGTTTGAGTTCATTTTTCTCTTGGCATCGGCGATTTTGGGGAGCTTCAAGAGGGGATTTTCGTCATCAATGACAAGGTAAGATATACCCACTTATTTTGAGTTAAATACATCAATTATGTATGGATTTGAGCATAAAATTGGTAAAATTTGGGGGATTTTGGTAGAAAGACCTAGGAATTATATTCTTGGAATTTAGCCACGATTTTGGGTATGGAATTTAGAGAAAATTATATATTTGAGTTCCTAAGGTCATGGGTAATCTTCATCTTCGAAAAATTTTGGATTCCTGGCACGTGGGCCCGAGGATGTTTTGGTCAACTTTTCTATCGGGGTTAGGAATTGCTATAAATTAGATTGTAATGAATAATTGAGCATATATTAATAGATTTGCGTAACCGTTGGCTAGTTTTGGAGCGTAGTGCATCAAGTAGAGTCTTCAGAAGGGCGTGAAATGCCGGTTATGGATCTTCGGAGCAAGGTGAGTCTCCTTTCTAACCTTGTAAGAGGGAATTGTCCCCATAGGTGAAATAATTGATTATGTGCTCCTATTTGCGGGGTCTACGTACGCACGAGGTGATGAGAGTTTGTGCGTAGCTACTATTATGCTATCGTTCGAGTAGTTAGGACCCAAAAACATGTTATACTTGGATTACCCATTCATAGCTTGGATTGCTTAAATTACCTTGGATTAGTAAATGAAATTAAATAAGGGATTAAACATCATTTTTCCTCAATTGTTAAAAGAGAAATTGTTTTATTTGGATAAATATCCCCCGATAAGTTCTTAATTGACTGATTGAGCATGTATCTCTATGTGTACCTGCGTCGCATGCATAATTCGCGAGCAGGGTATGTGTTTATTTATGGAACGGGCCGATCGCCTCGGCAGATTAAATAGATGCATCTATAGGCGCGTCGTTGACCCTCAACAAGTGCACAGTTTATTTCTGTTGGATCGGACCGTCGCCTCGGCATAATATGCGCATGCTTGTATTACTGCCTTGAACTTATTTAAGTTATTATTGCCTCTTCATGGCTTGAAAATATTTGGATAATTACGAAAAGGAATTTTGGAAATTTCCTATAAAAGAGTTAATGGTGTACTTGTTTCCTTCTATTTGGACTAAAAATCATGTTTATAGAAATCCATAATTTAATGTATTACTGACTTCATTATTGTACCACTAGTATGTGTCGAAGTCGACTATCTCGTCTCTACTTCTTCGAGATTAGACGGGATACTGTGAAGACCCGATCCGTCGTCTCATGTGTTACTGCTCCGTTTTCCCTCGTTTATTGCTTCTTCATATTTCAATATCGGTATGCAGTGTGTTAGAGATGATTTGGAATGGTTTTGATAAGAAATGAGACACTTAGTCTCTTTAAGGAAGACTTAAGTTGGAAAAGTCAACCGGACGTTGACTTATGAGTTATGGGGCTCGAATGTGATTTTCGGTGATTTGGTTAGCTTTGGAGAATGATTTGTGACTTAGGAGTGTGATCGGAAGTGATTTTGGAGACCCGGTGTAGAATTAGGCTTGAATTGGCGAAGTTAGTATTTTGACGAATTCCGGTTGATGGGTGTGATTTTGATCCGAGGGTCGGAATGGAATTCCAAGAGTTTGCTGTAGCTTCGTTGGGTGATTTTGGATATGTGTGCAAATTTTCAGGTCATTCGGACATCGTTTGGTCGGGATTTTGATCGAATGTGAGTTTTAGAAGAATTTGATAAACTTAGGCTTGAATCCGTGGTGAATTGATGATTTTTGTGTTGTTTGGCGTGTTTTGATAATTGGAAACAAGTTTTAATAATGTTATAGGATGTATTAGTATTTTTGGTTGAGGTCCTGGGAGCTTCGGGGTGATTTCGGATGGCTAACGGAAAGAAATTTGGAGTTTGGAGATTGCTGAAGGGTTCTGGTATCTGGTGTTTTCACTTCTGCGGAAATGGACCGCAGAAGCGATTCCGCAGATGCGGCGGGGAGGTCGCAGAAGCGGTCTATGAGGGGCTTGGCAACTTTCGCAGAAGCCGAAGGCAATCCGCAAAAGCGGACATCGCAAGAGCAGGTTGTGACCGCAGAAGCTGTCCTGAGGATTTTTGAATTTGACTGCAGAAGCGGTCCTTTTGCACAGAAGCGGGAGCCGCAGGTGCAGTATCCCAACCACAGAAGCGGATTTTTGGAGGTTTAATGAAGACCGCAAAAGCAAAAATCTGGCCGCAGAAGCGGTCCCGCATAAGCGAAAGCGGGACCGCGGAAGCGAAAAATCCCTGTGGCATAAGGGTTTATATCATTATTTCATCCGCGAGCTTATGTCATTTTCCCTCCATTGTTGAGCGATTTTGGGAGCTTTGGGCGATAATTTTTGAGTGTTTTGACTAAGAATCGAATGGAGGTAAGTTCCTTGGCCTAATTATTCAAGTTTAGGGTAGAATTTACATGGAAATTGGTTGAAATTCATTAAAAAGGGATAAAGCTAGGGCTTGAGTTTTAATATTTCAAATTGGGATTTGATAGGTCATTTGAGCTCGGATTTGGGAGTTCTTGGTATGTTTGGACTCGTGGCGAGACGAGGAATTCGGTAATGTGAGTTTTATAATTTTTCGAGAAGTGGCTCGGGGATCAGGTTTTGCTAGTTTCGAGATTTTTGCTATATTTTGATTGTTTTCGATTGGGTATTGTTCCCTTGGCATAGTGTGATGTATTCGCTATGATTTTGGTTAGATTCGACGTGCGTGGAGGCCGAATTGAGGGGAAAAGGCATCGCGAGCTTGAGTTTTTGCCGGTTCGAGGTGAGTAATACTTGTAAATGATATTCTGAGGGTTTGAAACCCCGGATTTGCACATCATAGTGCTGTATTGAGGTGACTTGCACACCTGATAACAGGCGTAGGGTAGAGCACCGTTGGGGATTGCGACTTGCTCTGTCCTTCTTAATGAAATAACCACCTAATTCATTGAAGCTAGTTGACATCCTTATAAAAATGGATTAATTATCGTAATTGGGCCTCATGCCAACTGATTGAATCCTTTAGGGATTATTATCACTGTTTCCATGATACTTGGCATGTTAAATGATTTCAGTCCGGAGTTAAACACTTTTTAAAATGTCTAGTCATACTTCTAAGGTTTTAAAACTTAAACCACATTTTCTGACGTTTGGAGCTGAGAGCTATTATTTGACATCGCCCCAGTGGCTCATGTGCATGTTCTGGACTGGGGATGGATCGGGCTGCACGCCGCAGCGGTCTTGGGCTGTAGGAGCCCCTCCAGAGTCTGAACCCCCACAGTGAGCGCGGGTACCTAAATGGATCGGGCTGTGCGCCGCAGCGGTCATATGCATTGCATTGCATTTATGCATTGGTTCCTGTTTGTGCTACGTGGCATGATATTCAGCACTCACATATCATTGGCATTCATGCTATTTCTTGCACTGTTACGAGATACCCTAGTGTTATTTGTAATGGAGCGTTGTGCCCGAGGGGCCGACTTATGTGCTGACTTGCACTATCTGATTATGCATTCAATTGCTTGACTGTTGGGAAAAGGATATTTTCAAAAGAAGTTTTTAACTGAGCCAGATATTTTCTAAAGGATTTTCATGGAATTACTGTTTTCTCAAGGGTCTTACTGTCCTATATAGCATGATGGAGTGCTTTACGTGTTTTCTTACCGCTCAGTTATTATTTACTCTTATTACTCATTGAGTTGGAGTACTCACTTTACTCCCTGCACCTCGTGTGCAGTTGCATGTATTGTTCACTCGGTAGCGGGTTTTGAGCTGATTGAAGGTATCACTATTGTAGCGGAGTAAGGTGACCGCCAACATCCGCGGCACCTGATTTTCCCTTCTTTGATTTTGAATTTGATTCATGTAATTTACAGACTCTGTAGTTGTGTTCAGGATGCTTTAGATGCTCGTGCCTTGTGACACCCCGGTCGGGTTGTGTTGGCTGGTAAATGTCGGCTATTAATGTCATTAAGTCCTATTATTCATTCATTTATGTTTATTAATTGTTAAAAAGGGGCATTGTTGTTCTGTTGGCTGGCCTTGTCTTCACGAGAGGCGCCATTACGATCGAGTTTGGAAATTGGGTCGTGACAAGTTGCTATCAGAGCCTAGGTTACTAGGTCTCACGAGTCATGAGCAGGTTTAGTAGAGTCTCGCGGATCGGTACGGAGACGTCTGTATTTATCCTCGAGAGGCTGCAGAACCTTTAGGAAAACTTCACTTTCTTGGAATTCTTATCGTGCGTACTTGATTCAGCTTGAGATATAACTCTTGAAATTCCTTCCACACGTCTGTATGCGCACGTGATCGCTCAATAGTATATGTGCCTTGATGGCTTGTGATTCCCCAATCAAGGGGCGAGATATGATCTTCGTGAGTATATCGGGCCCGTCTGGAGGACTTGAGGCCGGATCTTTGCCTATGGCTTGAGCACTGAGGTGCTGATTATGAGAGCAAATGTTTTGAACTTATATGTTCAGTATTGTCCTTATTAGCCAAAATGGCGGTTAGATATCCATGTGATGAGTATGTTAGTGCTGCGAGATGTATCTATGTGACTTGGTAGTGACGAAGAAGTCTGCTGGATAGTAGGGGAACTGTTAAGTGTTCGATTCCTATTGTGATTTAATATGTAGCCCGAGTTATGGGCGCGTGAAGAATATTTTCGTGTATCCTAGTTGGGAAGTGGAGTACATTACGTATGGCAGTACGAGTTTAGACTCAGGAAGACTAAATGACTGTGTAACATATATAATGGTAGAAGGTGTGCTGAAATACTAAACTGAGGCGAAGCAGGTGGGTTATCTCCTACGGAGTGTTCTTAAAGGGTACGATTCTTATGTATATTGTTAAAAGATCTCATGTGTAATTGAAAGGTACGTGCTATAATTGGAAAATTTGGGTCGCTTCAATGAGTGGACTTAACTGACGTGAAGATGAATGCGAGATTTGCCGAGGATTTCAATACTAGATGATCTGTGTTTTCACAAACTAGTAGATGATTTGAGTTTAATCTCGCTATGGTAGTGTGGCATCATTAGGGTAAAATGTTATGAGTTGTTGAGTGTATCTTGATGTATGGCTTCGAGCCAAGTTGGGGAGGTTGCTACTTATTAGCTGATTGCACGGGTAGGAGCTAAGTTGGTTCCATTTCGAGGTAGGCTGGCGGATCAGTCCTGGTTGCAGAAAATGAGCCGAGGATGGCACGAGTGAAGCAAAATTTTGATAAAGGTTATATGGTGCTTCGTATGTGAGGAAATAATAGGATGTCTTGAGCTATTGTTGATAAAGATTGCTCAGTGTATAGACAAGGAAGATGTTCGCTTGTATTGGAATGAGATCAAATCCTACAGTGTCAGAGTGTTAATAAGGCACGAGTGGTTCTGTTCGTTAAGTCAGGTAATTTTCAGTTGGAGTAGGAGTGAATGACTCTCGAGAATGGTTTTATTATGTTCAAGATTTTGCATGTAATAATTAGGTGTCTTAAGGTTGTGTATGTGGCTAGGGACTGTGTTTTCATTAGAAAAGATCAAGACTTGTGGTATATTATGTTAAGTATGGGATTCTATGTATCAATATCTGGAAAGTAATGGTAACGAATTTCAGATTCGCAGGAAGTTCTTAGGGGTAAAGTACTCTGGAATGTGGTATTTCTGGAAATGATTGAGAGAGTATTTAGTGGCTCATGGGTTTGAAACAGTGCGGTCTTATGTTGAAGTCTCGTGTGGTAGGCCTAGATTGAGGCATTGTGATGCTACAGCAAGGAAGAATATCAAGTTGATGATGAAAAAAAAGGAAATTTGATAGACGGAATAACTTGATAATAGACCGAACGGTATGGTAAGGGTATGATTAATTCTTTGTATGGGTTCGAGTTGATGAGCTTTTAAAGGTATTGTGCAGCAAAGCTTTTGAGTCCTGACAGCTTGCTTAGCTTGGTTTAGATAGAAGGATTCAGTCCTGACAGTTTAGCTTGTACAAATGGAGTTGGCAGAGATGTTCTTGTTGGGTTTTACCGTGGTTTGAAGATGAATATATTTTCTATGGGTATGTGAAACATGGAATTGTGAGCACGTGATTTTTGCCCTATATATAAATTATTCCCAAAAAATTCAAATAAAATAATTTTTCTTTATTTTTATAATTTTTGTGAATTTTGTGTCATTTTTTGGTAATTATTGCATTTTATCTGTTCATCTTAGTTCGTATGAAAAATACAAAAATATGCATTTGCATTTAGGATCTAATTTCATGTTTTAGGATTAATTAAGGGTTAATTTGTTTTAGAACAAAATAAGAAGAAAATAACAAAATGGTACTTTTTGCATTTTTAGTCTAAATTTGAATTAGTTTTCATATTAATTAGGAAATCTACCTTTTAGTGTTAATTTGGTTGTGAGTTTTAATTTTTTATCTTAATAAATTTTTTATAAAAAAATACAAATTTATAAAGTGGAAAACAAAAAGGAAATAATAAGAAAAATTAAAAGAAAAGAGGGCTGCTGAATTGGGCTCAAAATAGAAATCACTCGCCCAGGCCCAAATTAAATCATCCCCAGTCTGGCCCAAAATACCCAAACCCGGCCTGCCCTTTATCAACCAAAAACGACGATGTTTCGTCGTCATTCAATCTGAGCCATCCGTCCGTTCCAATCCAACGGCCTGTATTCATTCAAGCCCTTTTAACAAAAATGTCTGAAAATTAGCCCCAAACCCTAAGACATTCTTCACCTTCCTCGTACTCATCTCCCTCCGCCAGCTCCACCGCCGAAAATCGCCCTACGGCGGCGGTCGACCTCCAATGGTGCCAAAAATTTCACCACCCATTCTTCTCATACTCCTTATCACGAATCCACCATCCATTTTCCTTAAACGTCAACCAGACCCGTCGAATCTTCGACTGAAGATTTTCCGTCCATGACGCCACCGGTTCCAAACTCCACCAAATTTGCACCATTAACTCTACTCACTCTCCTCTTTCCAACCATGCCTCCAACTCCCCTCGAATCTAAGCCGAGCCTTTCGAATTTTAGTTTTAAGTTCCGGTTCGAAACCCTAGTTCCTCCAAATGCCCCCAAATCAATACCATATAATCTCCCTGACTTCCTTTACCCGAATCCCAACCCAAAACCCTCAAAATCCGCCTTTAAATCTTCATGTCTTAGATCTACGTTTCAACTACATTTGTTCTCATGCGGTTCCAGACAATGTTACGTGTTTTTTTTGTCAAAAATAAACACATGATATTATCTAGAAGCTGTATTGGAGATAATCAGGTGGAGACCATGTCCGAGCTTGAAAATGTGGAGTCGAGTTTAATTAGTGAGCTCTTCGTTCTGTTCATTTCCTTCTCCTCCTTCATGCGTAAGTTTGAGTTAGGATTTCAGATTGATTTCAGAATCATTCATTAAGGATTAGTGTGTGTTCATCTGGGGCTGTTTGGGTCACTATAGAATTTAGGTTTTAATTGTTGCATGTTCATTCGTTTAGTTTGATTAGTGTGGTTTAATAAAACGATTAGTATTTCTGCCTCTGCTTAGTCCTTCTTTTATCAATATTAGATGTCTCTTGTTGTGATTCTGTTCTGATGCAATTCGTAGATTATAGTCGTTTGTTGATTTGAGAATCCAATAGTCGATTATTAGCTTATTTTCTTTGGTTTGTTTTAGTCAATCTGGTGTGAACTGTTTGTTTTAGTTTAATATGTTTTAGCACTTCTTTTGGCTATTTGTAATCAATTCAGCTTGGTTCAGTTAGGTTAATCAGTGGTTGTTATTAATAAAACTTTAGTGTGGTGCTTAGTTGAATTAGTTGTTAATTAGTTGAATTTGGCTATAGTTAATTAGGGTAAAAGAGGACTGAGTTCGTTTGGAACTAGGGTGGTAATTTCAGGGGGGTTCAGGGGTATTTTAGGCTTTAGTAATAGGGTGGAATGCTGTTGAAATAGTTAGAAGTTCCTAGATCTTTCTAGAACAGGGTACAAGCCAGATTTTAATAAAGTTAAGGCACTTACTTGAGTAACAAGTCAGGAAATAAGGGACATGTAAGCAAAAATGAAAATTAAAAAAGGACTAAGTTTGAAAACAGAAAATAAGGGCTGCCCTCATTTGTGCCTATAAAAGGGCATTCCCTTTACTTCATTCACAAGTTTTGGACACCAAAAAATTCCCCAAATAATATCTTCAAGTTTCAGATCTGGAATTCAAAATCCAGATAAAAAAAACCTTCTCTAGTTCTTAGTTCTAAACAAAAAAAAAAAAACAATCAAATTCAGCAGAAAAATACAAAAACAGTACTGTTCCATTAGGAGTTTTAGGCTGATTTCACTTTTCAGTTAGTCTATTAATAATTTCAGAAGTGTTTTGGTGTTTTCAAGTCCGATTTGTGGTTTAGTCGAGTTTGGTGGTTTGCTTCTGTTTGTTGAGGGTTATCTGGTATAATTGGATTCAATCCCAAGCTTATTTGAACATATTTGAGTTGACTCTGGTTGAGTTTCTGCTCCTGTTTAAATTTTGTGACCTCACTGGGTGGATGAGTTCGTTTTTGGCTGTGATTCGACTGCTGCTCGTCCCCTACTGCTGACCACTTTTCTCTTGTTGTTTATATTCCATGTACACAACTAAAACTCCATTTGATATAGCTTTACTTGTGGAAAGTATGAAATGAAACTAATTCGAAATTCCTGCTGAGAGACTGCACTTTAATAATTTTATTATGTTCTTAATTACTTGTTTGTTGTATTCAAACTGGGACTGTTTTCTAAGTTGTTTGAATCAAGGACTGTTTGGATTTTGGACTATAATTATTCATTAGTCATAATAGGTTAGTGTCATTTGGTGTAGTATACTGTTGAAGGTAAAAGCTAGCTGAAAGTTGAAACAAGAAATGTCTTGGAATTCATGAACTTCATGTGTAAAATTTTTGAGTTGAGTACGTATATGTTGAGTTCAGTAGTTAGTAGTTTGTATGAATTTAATGTGTGCTACTAGTATAATGTAGTATGATGCAATTTCAATTTTCCAGTATTGTTAAAATTAGTTCATGTTTATTAGAGTCGTTGATATGTTTATGCAAGGTTAAGTGAAATCATAATTGAATTGTACTACTGTCATACATTAATCCAAAGTCAGGGATTAAAAGAAGCTAGAGTGTAGGTGTCTCAAAATAATCTGAATACTCTGAAAAATTGGTCCGTAAGTCCATCAGTTAGCAAATGGCTTGAGTTCTGTCAAACTTCTTAAATGGTTTATAGTTGAATTATGGCATCTCCGTTTCGTCTTTGCCTGGGAATCGATCTTGGCCTAAACGCCCAACGTCTGGGCCTGTCTTTGCCCACGTTGGGCCTAAATGACTTCCTGTCAAGGAACTAGCGTCGAGGCCCAATAACAAGCTCAGAATTTTGAATTGATTAGCATTTCTTTTACTTTTAGAGACAAATTGAGTAGAGAATTGTAGATTGTTCTGGGATTGACCTTTAACTAAAATGTGACGAGCCTCGCCGAATAAAACTGCAAATTGTGGGGCCCTCAATAAATATTGTATTAATTTTAGACTTCGGGATGGGCCGTTTAGCGAATTTCGCGGCCTCCCCAAAGGATAAAAATGTGTTAGCTTCTTTAGGCATGCACTTTAATAAAATTACATTCCTAAACCCGGGTGCACTTTTATGTGACCCAAATCCAAATCTCAACGAAGTCGAAATGTGTTGACAACCATGGGTGCATTGATGTGACGTGGTTCGAAACGCGTTTTTGCGACGTTGCAACTCTTGTTAAAATAATAATAAAAGTGGTTCAAAATTAAAAAGCACATAAGCTAGCATGTATTAAAATCAGATAAAATCAAATACCACGGAACCCAAGAATTCCTAACACCTTCTCCTGGGTTAACAGAATTCCTTACTTGGATTTCTGGTTCACGGACTGTTAACAGAGTCATACTTTTCCTCGGTTCGGGATTCAACCGGTGACTTGGGACACCATTAATCTCCCAAGTGGCGACTCTGAAATATTAATAATAAATTCCGTTCCGATTGTCCTTTAAGTGGAAAAACTCCTTTACACCCTTGCGGGAGTAGTGAAAAAGGAGGTGTGACAGCTCTGACGACTCCGCTGGGATCAAACCCAGAACTTCGGTTCAAGGTCAGAATTCGAGCTCAGAATATTTGTTGTATTTGGTTATATCTAATTTTTCTACATGTTTTCATGCTTAATATGCTAAATGTTTACCGCTTTGATATTATCTTAACTGTATATAAACTGTGCCGAAACCCTTCTCTTCTCACCTCAGGGGATGTGCTTACTGGTTGAGACTCCCTATTCTGTTAGTGTCATACCTTGAAATAAGAAAGAGGCCGGACAAGTTACTAAGCCGGATGATCCCGCGGGTCCCCGGTACGTAGCCCCCTCCTCGACTCGAGTTGGCCGCTCGGGTACACAGTCTAGAACACATACCCAGGTTTTGAACTTAGAATAACTTGACTTCATGCAGGATCCCTAATAGAAGCACTTATTTTCATCATGTTGCATTTTACTTAGGTGGCTCAACACAGGGGTTGGGTCCGTCTAGGACAGGTAGCCTGAAATGAAAAGACCATCCTGATGCATCTTGTGTGTTGCACATGCATTTATTTGTCTCGGACTTGCATCCTGACCAGCTTTGGAGTATTTGGGAGAATTGAAAAAAGAGAGAAATAGCAGTGTAAAGAATTAATTGTTTAGAAAAAAAACCGATGCCCAATTACTGTCGAAACTTTGTCGAAAAAATGAAAAAATGGAAATATTTTGTTTTTAATAGTTTGTTTTACTAAAAGCAAAGGAAAAATAGAAAAAAGTGTCTTTATTTTTGGAAATTGTTCATAGAAAAAGAAAAAAAGAAAAAGAAAAAGCATCTTTATTTTAGTTTGGGAAAAATAGGTTGTTTTATTGTTTGTTAAAAATGAAAAGGAAAAAGAGAGTCGTTATTTTGTCTTGTTTTCAAAAATAGAAAAAGAAAATAGTTTGAAATGCCAAAAAATGAAAATGAAAAAAAAATCTTGTTTTAAAATAGTTCGTTAATTTGCCTGAACTACGCTGGTTTGATTCTCACCGGGTGTGAGATACGTAGGCAACCCTCATCGGGTCCAACCACCCTTTTTGCAAAAATAGCCAAAAAATATCTAAATTTTAATTTTTATCCAATAAGTCGGGTGACGCCATTCTTGTTGAAAAATAAGCCGAATGTCCCCAAAAAGGACGACGGAAGGCAGTTTTTGCAAGAACAGCCACTCTGAGTCATGTTAAACGGTTTGCGGACACATCCTTGAAATCTTCACCAGAAGTGCTAAAAGGCCGTATTTGCAAAACCGGGTTTGTTTGAAATTAGAAATTTGAATAAAAGAATAGTGTCAGTTTGTGCCTTTAGGACAAATAATGATTAAATTACCTTAATAAATGTGCATGATGAGCACGACTCAAAATGAACCTTTCTCAATCATGAATAAGATCCCTTTGGAGTTACGTCTGTGGTGGAACAATTTAGGAGGCGAAGGGCAAGATGAAGTCAAGAAATATTTGAAAGCGCTTACTGGTTTGCTAGAAATTGTGCCTCGGGGAGATATTATCAGAGCACTAGTGACGTGTTGGGACCCAGCACACAATGTGTTCCATTTCTCAGACTTCGAGCTTACCCCAACACTAGAAGAAATAGCTGGGTACATCGGGAAAGATGAGGTTCCTTTAAAAGACAAATACTTAGTGGCCCCGAGAACTGTAGCTGTGCACATATTTTTAGACTCTATGAAGATACATAGGATGGTTCACAACGCAGATCTGGCAAATGGATTTTGCACCTCACACTTCATATACCATAGATATGGCCACATCGTAGGGTTCAATAACCCGGAAAGCAAGATATGTAGTAATGGAAACCACCAAAACTGGGAGGAGCATAGGCGTGTCGCTTTCATGGTGGTTTTTCTGGGGCTTGTGGTATTTCCAAGGAAAGACGGAAACATTGACATAAAGATAGCCGGGGTCATCAGTACTCTAATGACTCAAGCCAAAAGCACCCTCGCACCTATGATATTGGCCGAAATCTTCCGCGCTCTTACAACCTGCAAAGCCGGGGGAAATTTCTTTTAGGGGTGCAATATACTTCTGCAAATGTGGATGACCGAGCATCTGTGCCATCGCCCTCAGTTTTTGAGCTACGAGTCTCCAGAGAAAACATGAATAGAAGAGCTTTACACAAGGATTAAAGGGGTCAATCTGCCGGAAGGATTCACGGGTTGGACAACATACTTTCGGACCCTCAATGCTAGTCAAATAGAATGGACATTTGGATGGTTGCCTATTGATGAAATCATATATATGCCAGCAGTAAGGCCGCACTTCCTCCTAATGGGTCTTAAGAGCATTCAGCCTTATGCCCCGTATCGGGTTTTAAGGCAGCTCGGAAGGTGCCAGATAGTGCCGAAAGATGGCGATCTTAGTGCTCAGGTAGTTGAGATTAGTGATCACGCCCAACTCTAGTCCTAAAAAGGATAAGCGGTCGCTGCAAATATAATCCGGTCTAAAAGTCCGGAGTCGAATCTCACAGAGAACTAAGGTTTAGTTGTATTTGTTTAATATAACTAAAACAAGATTGAAAATAAATAAACAGCTGAAAACTAACTATGCTTAAATTGTAAACAATTGAAATAAAGTTCTAAGGTAATGGTTTCCCCCGTTGTTGATTTCCTTGGTTGTATATTTCTTATAGTT
>MU771411.1:163203-176200 GCA_026770625.1 Nicotiana glauca | reverse complement strand
TTCTTTGCCTCAGTGATGATATTTGTGAAATAGATAATGAGTGACCTGGACAGACTCCAAGGGGAACTTGCACATAGGCCCCCGGCGAGACCGAACGATGTCCCGCGGGCACCAGGAGCTTTAATGTATTCATGACTGTCATTAGAGTCTATATTTTCTTTCATTAGAGTTTATCAGTTATTAAAGTCGGTCTACACTTTCATTTTAATGTGGAATAATTGTTGATGGAGTTTGTAGCCCGTCTTGACGTTTAAAGTCTGTTAGTTGTCTTCATGCGTCAGTTTTGAGTCCTTGTATTTGAAATGCTTGCTATCAATAAAATTGAAAATTCCAAAAACATTTTGTTTCTATTTTACATTTATTGCATTTGATCTGATTTGGGCATGGGCACGATGCGTAGACAATCCCTATAGGATCCGACCATAGCCATATGAAAAAGGAAAATACAGTAAGCATAAAAAACTAAAATGAAAAGAAGAGCGGAGCAATAAAAGAAAACGGGAGAGAAAAAGAAAAACAAAAGAGAAGGGAAAATCTGCAACAAAGAAACAATGACAAAATAAAAGAAATAAGGCAAGGATAAAAGAAAGATGTCACAGTCAAAGCCGGAATGACGCAAGCGGTCGAGCAAATACATGCTAGAAATCGTTAACTGCCTAGGCGCATTCATACCCAAATGTGCGATTATCGATTTGATTATGCTCTAACCGCTAACAATGTTGTTGTTGATGATGAGTCCAGACAGGTGGTTTTGTTGACTGGCATTCTGGCAACCCACCCATACAACACCCGCTCTAAAGATAAGTCAAAAATGGTCAACCAAGAGTTAGAAACAAGCATTGTCGACCCATCTAGGGAGGAAGAAGTTGTGGATGTCAGCGCCATGAAAGAAGAGATGTATAAATTGAAGCAACAGATGGCCGAAATGTACCATGCTTGGGCAAAGGGACACCCACTACCAGCTTACCCTGCCAACCCTACCTATATCCCACCATTAGCTCAGCCGTAAGATCCTCCTACAGTTAATTCCTCTCCGGCCTACCCTGCTTACCAGCAATACTACGCAACTACTTCCCAAACACCACCACCTCCCCCACCCAAGCAAATCTCATGCCCTCCACCTCCAACCACTCCCGTGTTTGTGGCTCCTCCACCCGCCACATTACAAAGATCTTCTAGTGAACCCCTGTTTCAAACTCAGGAAACCCACTACTACCCACCAGAACCCACCTTCAAACCGCCAGAACCATATCCTTACACTCCCCTTCTTGATATCTCAGCTGAAGAAGAGAAGCCTTCTAAAAACACTGAGCAGGAAGAAATGATACGAAATGTGAAAAGCTTGGAACAATCGTTCAGAAATATGCAAGGTCTAGGAGGAAAGGTGAGTGTCACTTACAAGGATTTGTGCTTGTTTCCTGACGTCCAATTGCCTGCGGGATTCAAGTTACCAAAGTTTGATCTGTATGACGGACATGGTGACCCAGTAGCACATCTGCGGGGATTTTGTAGCAAGATGAGAGGCGCTGGGGGAAGGGATGAGTTATTAATGGCATACTTTAGTCAAAGTCTCAGTGGTGCTGCTTTAGAGTGGTACACACGGCAAGATCATGCTCGATGGTATACCTGGGATGATTTGGCCCTGGCATTTGCAAGCCATTTTCAGTACAACTTAGAGATTGTTCCAGACCAGTTGTCATTGACCAAAATTGAGAAGAAGCCAGGGGAAAACTTCAGAGAGTATGGTTTTCGGTGGAGAGAACAAGCCGCCAGAGTTGATCCTCCAATGAAGGAAGGTGAGATGGTCGATTATTTTCCACAGGATCTAGAGCCTACTTATTATGGTCATCTGGTGTCAGTAGTTGGGAAAACTTTTAATGAGGTAGTGAAAATGGGAAGTATGGTGGAAAAAGGTCTCAAGACTAACAAAATTATGAGTTATTCAGCGATTAAAGCAACTACCCAGGCCATCCAGAGTGGCACTGGAGGGGTATTGGGAAAGAAGAAAAAGGAAGATGTTACAGTAGTAGAATCAAAAGCTTGGTCCAGGGGTCCATCATCATATTATCACCAACCACGCCCCCATCCCCAAACCTACCCATACAACCCATATGGCTTATCACAACACTACTATCCACCTCCAGTTCCCCATTTCTCTATTCACCACGCCCAAACATACCCTCAACCTCAGGCATCATGGCGTGCACCCACCCCATAAAATACTTACCATACTCAAAATACCTACCCACCTTTGAGAGCCTACAAAAACCCAACTGGACCCGATTTTCGACCCAACCCTGCTGCCAAGAATGATAGGTTGCAAAAGAATAAGACTTTCACTCCGTTAGGAAAATCTTGTACCAGCTTATTCCACAGATTGAGACAGTTGGGCATGATAAATCCAATTGAACCCAAATTGCCAAATGCTCCCCCAAGGAACCTGGACCATTCGGTGAATTGTGAGTATTGCTCGGGTGCCCCAGGGCATGATATAGAGAAGTGCTGGCATTTGAAAACGGCCATCCAAGAGCTCATTGATACCTGCCGGATTGAAGTACAGGCTCCAGAGACACCCAACATCATTCAGAAACCATTACGAACCCATCATGAGACTCACATGATCGAGTTAGTACAAAAGGGAGAGCACAAGAAGCCTTCACAAATCGTAATGATGATCAGGGCCAGTGAGAACAGAGCAAATGAGAAAGTAATTGATGAGAAGGCATTGGTCACAGTAGAACAGACAGTCAACAAACAGTGATGGTAGTAAAACAAGAACCCGTTAAAATACCAAGAGCAGTTGTTAAGCCTGTTATGATTGTAAAGGGCGCTCGCACAGAGCCGATTATCATCAAACCGGTGACTCAGTTACCAATGGTTAGTGAAAAGGCCGTCCCATGCAACTATGACTGAGTGACTGTGATGTACAAGGGGAAGGAAGTTAAAGAAGAAGTTTGTGAAACCCATGGACTGACCCGTTCAAGGAGATGCTTTGCCCCTGAAGAAGTGAGAAAGGTTAAAGCAGCCAAAGATAATCCAGCACCAGTAAAGAGGGCCGTAACTGAAGAAGAGCCTGAAGAATTCTTAAAGAAAATGAAGGCGCAAGATTATTCCATTGTAGAACAGTTGAGGAAAACTCCAGCGCAGATTTCACTGTTGTCTCTATTGATTCATTCGGACGAGCATCGTCGGGTGTTGATGAAGATTCTAAATGAAGCCCATGTTCCTGATAAGATCTCTGTAAACCATCTTGAGAAGATAGCGAATAAGATTTTTGAGGTCAATAGGGTTACATTTTCTGATGATGCGTTGCCTTTGGAGGGTACTGAGCATAATAGGGCACTTTACCTCACAGTAAAGTGTGAAGACTCTGTGGTTACTCGAGTATTGATTGACAATGGGTCTAGCGCAAACATTTTCCCTCTCTCCACCCTGGAAAAGTTAAAAGTGGACAGTGAGAGAATCTAAAAGAATAACGTCTGCGTGCGAGGATTTGATGGAGGGGGAAAGGACACGGTCAGGGACATCATGTTAGAACAGACAATAGGACCAGTAGAATTCACAATGGAGTTCCAAGTGCTCGACGTGGCTGTTTCCTACAATCTCTTATTGGGTCGGCCCTGGATTCATGCCGCAAAAGTTTTACCGTCTACTTTGCATCAGATGGTCAAATTCGAATGGGACCGACAGGAAATTATTGTGCATGGAGAGGATAATTCATGTAATACCATTATGCCTTTCAATGAAGCTGAGGACGACAAAGGTCCATGGGTTTACCAAGTCTTGGTCACAGTAGCAGTTGCCAAAATTCCGGAAGGAGAGTGTATTCCCAGGCCCAGAGTAGCTGTTGCATCTGTCATGGTGGCTTTAGAAATGATAAAGAATGGATTTTTACCTGGAAAAGGCTTGGGTGCTTCGTTACAGGGCATCATATAGCCTGTATCTCTTTCTAGAAACTTGGATACTTTCGGGTTAGGCTTTAAGCCCACTACTGCTGACATAAGGCGAGCTAAGCATATGAAAAAGAGAGCATGGACCGTTCCAAAACCCATACCCTGCCTATCTCGTTTCTTTGTCTGGACTGGTACTAAGAGGCGCCCAGCAACGGTAATGCTTCATTCTATAATGATGGAACCCGACAAGGAGCTGATGGAAAGGTTTGAAAAGCTGTTTGATGAGGTGAATATGGTGGAGGCAGGCAAAGGTCCAAGCAAAGCAGATGTGCAGTTCGTGGGGGCCCGTGCCAAGCTTAATAATTGGGAAGCTACTCCTCTTCCTACCCGGAGGGAGTCGTGGTAGTTAGTTTTGATTTTCCTTTCACTTTAATCTGGATTATTTCCAATATTGTAATTCGGATGCTATGTTCCGTCCATTTGGATGAGTTAAACCTTGTTATCTTACAATTTTAATGAAATGCAATTTCCTTTCTTTTTCATTCCTGATAGCCTTTATTTTGTCTTTCTTTTCTTTCTTGTACAGTCCCTTTTATGCTGGTATCACTGATGTGTCATGCATGCGGAGTCTTCGGCCTAGTCTTGATTACCAATCTAACTCCAAAATAATAATACAAGAAATTGAGTGTGATGACGAGGTAGAATATGATGATGAGGAAGCCTCTGAAGAAATCAGTAAAGAATTAAGTCAATTTGAGGAAAAACCAAACCTAACCTGAATGATACAGAGGCAATCAATTTAGGGGATCAGGAGAATGTTCGGGAAACAAAAATAAGTGTCCATTTGGAAGCTCCGCTCAGGGAAGAAATAATTAAAGCATTGCTTGAGTACAAAGATGTTTTCGCATTGTCATATGACGATATGCCGGGTTTAAGTACCGACTTGGTGGTCCACAAATTGCCCACTGACCCCGCATGCCCTCCGGTCAAGCAGAAGCTGAGGAAATTTAAAACAGATATCAGTGTGAAGATCAAAGAAGAGGTTACCAAGCAGTTTGATGCGAAGGTCCTCCGGGTCACCCGGTATCCCACCTGGTTAGCTAATGTTGTGTCTGTACCAAAGAAGGATGGGAAGACCAGAGTGTGCGTTGATTACCGTGATGTCAATAAGGTGAGTCCAAAAGACAATTTCCCACTGTCAAATATCCATATATTGATTGACAACTGTGCCAAACATGAGATTGGTTCCTTCGTGGATTGTTATGCGGGTTATCACCAGATTTTGATGGATGAGAAGGATGCGAAAAAGACGGCATTCATCACGCCTTGAGGAACATATTGTTATAAGGTTATGCCATTTGGGTTGAAGAACGTAGGGGAAAAATATATGAGGGCAATGACCACCATGTTCCATGATATGATACATCGGGAAATTGAGGTCTATGTCGACGACGTGATCATAAAGTCACGGAAGCAATGTGACCATGTTAAAGACCTGAGGAAGTTTTTCCAGAGGCTCCGCAGGTACAACCTCAAACTTAATCCAGCAAAATGTGCATTTGGAGTCCCGTCAGGGAAGCTGTTGGGGTTCGTGGTAAGTCGAAGCGGTATTGAGTTAGATCCATCCAAAATCAAAGCCATTCAGGAGTTACCACGGCCAAAAAGCAAGAAAGAGGTGTTGAGTTTGCTCGGCAGGTTGAATTATATCAGCAGGTTCATTCCCAGCTTACGACGACTTGCGAGCCTATCTTTAAGCTGCTAAAGAAAGATGCTGCGTTTAGATGGACAGATGAATGTCAGGAAGCATTTGACAAGATTAAGGAATATTTGGCTAGTCCACCTGTGTTGGTTCCGCCAGAGCCGGGAAGACCCTTGATCCTCTATCTGACAGTTTTGGATAACTCTTTTGGCTGTGTACTGGGGCAGCATGACGTCACAGGAAAGAAAGAGTAGGCGATTTACTACCTCATCAAGAAATTCACATCTTATGAGGTAAAGTACACTCAGCTCGAGAGGACATGTTGTGCTTTAACCTGGGTAGCGCAGGAATTGAAACATTACTTGTCATCATATACCACCTATCTCATCTCGCAGTTGGATCCAATAAAGTACATTTTTCAGAAGCCCATGCCCACAGGGAGGCTCGCAAAGTGGCAAATCTTGCTTACAGAATTTGACATTGTCTACGTAACCCGGACCGCAATGAAGGCACAAGTAATGGCCGATCATCTAGCCGAGAACCCAGTTGATGATGAGTATGAACCTTTGAAGACATATTTCCCTGATGAGGAGACAATGCACGTCGAGGAATTAGAACAAGTCGAAAAGCCAGGGTGGAAGTTATTCTTTGATGGGGCTGCCAATACCAAAGGCGTTGGGATAGGAGCAAAACTTATTTCTAAGACAGGGCAGCATTACCCTGTTACAGCTCAACTTCGCTTCTACTACACCAATAACATGGCTGAATACGAGGCATGTATCTTGGGTTTGAGGTTGGCTATAGACATGGGTTTCCAGGAGATCTTGGTCATGGGCGACTCGGATCTTCTGGTGCATCAGATTCAGGGAGAATGGGAGAGACGAGACTTAAAGCTCATACCGTACCGACAGTGTTTGCATGAACTTTGTCAACGGTTTCAGTCGATAGACTTCAGGCATATTCCAAGGATTCATAATAAAGTTGCTGACGCTTTGGCCACTTTGGCATCGATGTTGCATCACCCAGATAAGGCGTACGTGGATCCGTTGCAGATACAGGTCCGAGATCAGCACGCTTATTGTAACATGGTAGAAGAGGAGCTTGATGGTGAGCCGTGGTTTCATGATATCAAAGAATACCTCAGGATGGGAGTATATCCGGCACAGATCACAGGGGATCAAAAGAGAGCTATTAGACGCTTAGCAAACGAATTTTTCTTCAGTGGGGGAGTATTGTACAAAAGAACTCCAAATCTTGGTTTACTGGGGTGCATGGATGTTAAACAGGCCACAACTATCATAACCGAGGTACATGCAGGAGTCTGTGGACCTCATATAAGTGGATATGTATTGGCCAAGAAGATTCTTCGAGCAGGATATTATTGTCTCACTATGGAGCGGGATTGTATCAGTTTCGTGCGCAAGTGTCATCAGTTCCAAGTACACGGGGATTTGATTCATTCTCCACCATCTGAATTGCACACAATGTCGGCACCATGGTATTTCACTGCTTGGGGAATGGATGTCATTGGGCCGATCGAGCCAGCGGCGTCAAATGGGCAAAGGTTTATTCTGGTAGCCATTGATTATTTCACTAAGTGGGTTGAGGCAAAAACTTTCAAATCGGTGACCAAGAAGGCAGTGGTTGATTTTGTGCATTCAAATATCATTTTTCGATTCGGAGTCCCGAAGGTAATTATCACAGATAACGGTGCCAACCTCAACATCCATCTGATGGCGGAGACATGTTAGCAATTTAAGATCACGCACCACAATTCCACCCTATATCATCCTAAGGCTAATGGAGCAGTCGAGGCAGCTAACAAGAACATCAAAAAGATACTTCAGAAAATGGTGGAAGGGTCCAGGCAATGGCATGAAAGGTTACCTTTTGCTCTGTTAGGCTATCACACTACTGTTCGCACTTTAATAGGCGCGACTCCTTATTCATTGGTATATGGTACAGAGGCAGTAATACCCGCAGAGGTTGAAATACCATCACTTCGTATTATCGCCGAAGCGGAAATTGACGATGTTGAGTGGGTCAAAGCTCACCTGGAACAATTAAGCTTGATTGATGAAAAGAGATTGGCAGCAGTATGTCACAGACAGTCGTACCAACAGAGAATGGCAAGAGCATATAACAAGAAAGTGCGCCCACGGAAGTTTGAAGTAGGGAAATTGGTGTTGAGGCGTATCTTACCTCATTGGGCTGAGGCAAAAGGAAAGTTCGCCCCCAACTGGCAGGGGCCATTTGTTGTAACCCGAGTGTTGTCCAATGGTGCATTGTATCTAACAAATGTGGAAGGAAAATGTGTAGAAATGGCTATCAACTCTGATGCAGTCAAGAGATACTATGTATGATTTCTTTATCTAAATGTACCTAATTGTATTTGTCATGTTTTGAGATTGAAATGACGAAGGCATTTTGTTCTACTATCCAAACACTTTATCCTTTGTTATTCCTTTGAACCTTATTCTATTTTCTTTTGTATCCCTCTTTCGGAATCAATAACAAAACTCGAAGACTCGAGCAGGGAAAATAAATAGAGAAACAAGAGAAAAACAGTGAAAAAGAAAAGAAGAGAAAAGAAAAAGAAACAAAAAAGAAGGAAAGAAAAGAAAAGAAAAGAAAATGAAAAGTGGAAAAAGGAAAGATAGCAACAACGAAGTAATTTTATGACCTGAACTACGTTTGACTTGATCCCGAAAGGGTACGTAGGCAGCCTTTCCTTGAGGTTCAGTCACAACAAAATAAAAGTCCTGTCACGACCCAAATTCCATACCCGACCGTGATGGCGCCTCTCATGAAGACAAGGCCAACCAACAACCCCCAAATCCTCTTATTAAACAACTATTAACCATAATGAATAAAAAAATACATCTTATTGATATTTAACTATTAATTCCATCCCAATACAACCCGACCGGGGTGTCACAAGTCAAGAGCATCTAGGAGGATTTTTATTACAACTTCAAAGTCTATAATACATAGAGTAAAATCTAGAAATCAAGAAGAAGAAACTCAGTGCCGCGAACGCCGGCGGTCACCTTGCTTAGCTACGATAGCAATACCTTCAATCCGCTACTAACCCGCTACCGGGTGAACAGTACCTGCAACTGCACGCGAGGTGCAGGGAGTAAAGTGAGTACTTCCAACTCAGTGGTAATCAGAGCGAATAATATCTGAGCGATAAGAAAACACGTATGAGCACTCCCAAAATGCTATAACAGACAGTACAACCCTTTGAGAAAGATAGTAAAACCGTAACATCGAGAAAAATCCTTTAGAAAATCTCAAGCTCAGTAAAAAAAAATCTCTTTTACAAATATCCTTTTTTTTCTTTTTCAACAGCCAAGCATATGAATGCTGCATCAGTTAGAGCAGTCAGCTAATAAATCGGCCCCTTGGGCACATCACTCCTTAACATATAACACCAGGGTATCTGGTCAACAAGTCAAGTAACAGTATGTTTGCCAATGATAGATGAGTGCTAAATGTCATGCCACGTAGTACAAACAGGAGTAAATGCATGAATGCAATGCAATGCATATGACCGCTACGGCGCGTAGCCCGATCCATTTGGGTACCCGCGCTCACTGTGGGGGTTCAGACTCCGGAGGGGCTCCTACAGCCCAAGCGCAATATCAATATCACACCGCTGCGGCGTGCAGCCCGATCCATGCATAGTACAGAATGCACACATAAAACTCGAGCCCTGAAAGCCTCCTCACATAACACTCGAGGCTTGAAAGCCTCCTCCCATCACTCTTCATGCCCTCACATATGGCCCTCGACCTCAATCAGTCCAAAATAGTCAAAAGCCCATCGGGCATCAGTAAAACAATAATACTCAGCTCAAATAATAGTTCAAATATCAGTTAAAACTCCAAGTTTGAGAAAATATAGATGAGTTCATGAAACAGTGCAAATCACATGGACTGAGTTCAAATAATATTTCAAATAGTGAGGAAAACAGTGATGATAGTTCATAAAGAGTTCAAATAATCGGCAATAAGCCCCAAGTATGGCAATGAGCCCAAGTCATAGTGAGACCAACACATCATTTACAATTTCGCGGTAAAAACCAAAAATCGGGACGGACCAAGTCACAATCCCCAACGGTGCTCTACCCCACGCTCAGGTCCAGCATGCAAGTCACCACAATACAATACTAAGATGTGCAAATCCGGGGTTTCAAACCCTCAGGATGTCATTCACAAGTATTACTCACCTCGAACCAGCAAAATCTCAAGCCCGCGATGCCTTTGCCCCTCAAATTGGCCTCCGTGTGCGTCGAAACTAGCCAAAAACAGAGCGAATACATCACAATATGCAAATGGGACAATACCCAATCGAAAACAATCGAATTAGAGCAAAAACCTCGAAACTAGCAAAACCCGAGCCCCGGGCCCACTTCTCGAAAAATTACAAAACTTACGTATTCGGAATACTCATCTCGCCACGAGTCTGTACATACCAAAAACACCCAAATCGGACCACAAATGGCCCCTCAAATCGCAAGTTTAGAATTGTTTTTACTTCAAGCCCTAATTTCTTCAATTTTTGTACCCAATTTCAGATAATTAATGGATGAATCTTCGATAAAATCATGTATTTAACTCATAAAACTTACCTCCAATCGATTCCCAGTCGAAACCCTCTTAATTCCTCGTCAAAAGCTCCCAAGCTTGCTCAAAAAATGGTGGAAATAACATAACCCTCGCGGATGAAAAATGATATTAAACTCTTACTGGCCTTCAGGGGTTTCCGCTTCTGCGGTCCCCAGGCCCGCTTCCGCGCAACCTATTCTGCGGTCCTTGTCCGCTTAAGCAAAAATTCATTAAATCACAAGGGTCGCTTCTGCGACTAAATTTCTCGCTTCTGCGAAATCTCTCCTCCAAGCCCAAACCGCTTCTGCGACTTCTTGTCCGCTTCTGCGGACCCGCATAGGCGAAAATAATTCCGCTTCTGCGGAACTGCTCAACCTCACCCTCTTTTGCACCTGCGATGCCTTCTCCGCTTCCGCGCAACCGCATCTGCGGTCTTCTTTCCGCAGATGCGGAAATACCCGTTGCAACCAAGAACCTGCAATTCCAACTTCAAATTTCTTC
The DNA here is from genome assembly GCA_026770625.1 of Nicotiana glauca. Taxonomy (NCBI): domain Eukaryota; kingdom Viridiplantae; phylum Streptophyta; class Magnoliopsida; order Solanales; family Solanaceae; genus Nicotiana; species Nicotiana glauca. The sequence continues at coordinate 165,494 of MU771411.1, read as the reverse complement.
CGTTTAACCACCCGAAACCACCCCAAGGCCCCCGAGGCCCCCGGGACCTCAACCAAAGGCACCAACATATCCCAAAACATCATACGAACTTGTTCCAATCATCAAAACACATCGAACAACACTAAAATCATCAATTCACGTCAGATTCAAGCCTAAGTTTCTTCAAAGCTTCCGAAACACGCGTTCGATCAAAAACCCGACCAAACGATGCTCGAATGACCTGAAAATTTGCAGACATAACCAAAATCACCTAACGAAGCTACTGCAACTCTCGGAATTCAATTCCGACCCTCGGATCAAAATCTCACCTATCAACCGGAATTTGCCAAAATTCAAACTTCGCCAATTCAAGCCTAATTCTACACCGAGCCTCCAAAATCAATTCCGATTTCACGCCTAAGTCTCAAATCATCCCCCGAAGATAACCGAATCGTCAAAATTCACATCTGAGCTCTCTAACCACATAGTCAACTTCCGATTGACTTTTCTAAAACAAACTTCCTTCTAAGAGGCTATGTGCCTTATTTCCAACCAAAACCAATTCAATTACACCCGATCGACTCTAATACTGATATTGAAACATGAAGCAACACAATAAGGGGGAAACGGAGTAGTAACACATAAGACGACGGGTCGGGTCATCACATCCTCCCCAACTTAAACCAAACGCTTGTCCTCGAGCGTGCCCATAGTTGTACTAGGAGCAACCCAATAGCTGAATGACCTTACCAAGCATATACTCGGGGTGATCCCAAGTCACCCTATCTCACATAGGTCCGATAAAACAATATAGCTGAATTTCACAGTCCATCTAAACCATAAACCACATTGCACTTCCCGAAATCATACACCAGATCAGAACTTCACGTCTGTATTCAGAATAAACCCGAACCAATTGTAATAACCCATACTCGCCACTCCAGGCGAGACCATATGATATACTATACAACCCAAACACTCGAGACGATGGCCTATATTCACAGCAATTGCCCACAATAACCAAATACCGATAGAAAAACCTTTTTATTAGCTAAAGTCTTATTCCAACACTTTCATATACTGCCAACGACAACTGAAACACACGATATACCGAACCCATCTCTCAGATCAACCATTCATGAATCCATTTCCCTCTGACTGATACTACAACAGATTTCCGAGCAAACCTCGATATTACCTTTCTAACAAGCTGAAATCAAATCTGTTCGTACTCATTAATGACTCCCATGATCACTTCGACTCCAAACACCCCTTTGGTGATATGACACCTCGATACAGGCCTAAGCCACAACTTGCGTAATACACGCACCAATGGGAAGCAGTCTGAACATACTCAAATCATAACAGTAACTCAAACGAAAGAGTTGTACCTCAAGCTCAACAGTACCATTACAACACAAAACCGAGATCTCATCTCCCCTCATAGAAATAGAGTACTTGTATTTACCTCGAAGGGTCTAATCTCCAAGTAGCCTCGCTACAATGCGCGATCTTATTAAAACACTGTTCACATGAAGTACCTCAAGTCGCTATACTCAAAATAGACAACCACACACAGATTGATGTCTGAAACCAAGTAATCCCTCACATCCATGGTGAAACAAGTAATATACACCCTTAAATCCTGAAAGGACATAATCCATGCGCTATTCGCCGAGCAACACCCAATACGGACTTTCTTCAGAAACCAGGAGGTAATGCATACAAAGTAACATATAGAAAACTATTCTCAACATCACACTGTTACAGCGTGCAACCCGACCCAGATAACATACCCATGGCGGTGTGCCACCCGATCCACACATATATATCACATAGGAGATGCACATTGAGCCAAATTTTCTCATTACAATAAACACATATAGTCTCATTCCCGGCCACAAGAAACGCATCCGAACAAGTCCCTCAATACCAGAACTGAATCAATGGTAGAAACCTCTGCACTGACATCCGCCATGAAGGTCCAATTAATAAAGCAATGCTTGCCAGCCGTCCGCTGGTCTCTGGAATACAAGCTAGCCTGCTAGAACATAATCCGATGCACCTTGCCACGCAGCCTGTGGCATTTTCCAACATAGCTCATAACACATTAGTCTAGACAACCTGACATTTGAACAACCAGTCTTCCATCTAATATCATAACCCAAATTTAACGTACCAAGCAACGAAAGATCCGCTCGGACCTCAAATTTCCATAACCGCTAGACGATGTCAATACACACGATCTACAACCACTGTATAGTCGGATCACGAGAACTTCTAGTCTCTAACACATATAACACACATCAAGT